>PVKA01008247.1:0-73852 GCA_004027165.1 Ctenomys sociabilis | reverse complement strand
AAAAAAAAAAAAAAAAAAAAAAAAAAAAAAAAAAAAAAAAAAAAAAAAAAAAAAAAAAAAAAAAAAAAAAAAAAAAAAAAAAAAAAAGAAAAATAGAAAGAAAGAAAAAAATATATATATAAAATAAAAATAAATAAATAATAAAAGAAGAGTCAATACAGTGATGGAAGGGCAAAGAATGCAAAAATTCAGACATTCTGCAGAGGGTGACTTGCTCCCCATTAAAGGTCCATAGAAAGGAGCAAACTGAGATCCACAAGGGGAGTTGGCAGGAGCTGTGTTTGTTTCCCCACCCTCCTACTGCACAGGTTTTAGCTGGGGGGAAGCGCTAGGCCCCCATCGCTACCCTCCCTTTGGCCTGGGGTGGCAGGGCAGCTGGCGCGGGCGACAGGACTCCTCACGTAGCAGTCGGCGTCCTCTCCCCCCTGGTCCTCATTGTCAATGTCATCATACAGGTCGTTGTCATTGGAAGGCACTTTAGTTTTGATGCAGTATTCCGCCAGGGTGGTAGGGACCTTCACTCCATCCTTTTCTGCTTCAGCCTTGGTAGCTGAGACCTGTTTCCTGATGATTTCAGCATGTTCTTGGTCGTCTCCTTTACTATCCCTCCATTTCCCGAACATAACCGAAGCATCCACATTGGCTGGGGAGAAGGTGTTGGGCTCATTAAGCGGTGAAATTACACTTAAAAGGATGGTCCTCACCTTCTGAGCAAGATTCCACCCTTCAGAAGGCAGTTCTCTACTCTGTGGGTCATCCGCAGATGGAGGAAGAATCGAAGTGCAGCTGCAGGCCCCTCCCGCCCTCCGCTCACGCAGGCCCTACCGGGCCTCCTCGCACGCACGCACGCACGCACGCACGCACGCGACTCCTCAGCGGGCAGGGCCGGGCGGGGGAGGGGCTGAGGGTGGGCGCACAGCTCTGGAAATACACTACAACCTTCTGAATTGCGCAAGTTGGATGAATCATAGAAGAATTCTACCTCAATAAAGCTGTTAAAAATAACAACAGAAGGTGTTTGACAAAGGCGCTGGTTGGTCCCCAGGGATCTGTGCGATCTCATGTTGCCTCTTCTCAGTTCCCTCGTGTGCAAAATGGCTGAAATAGTATCTGCTCATGGAGTTGTAGGAGAACTGAAAGACCACAAATCACTAAAACTGTGTGGGAGTCAAGCATATATAAGAAGTCCTAGCTCATTAGTTATCAGGGAAACACAAACTGAAGCAAAAAGGAAACATCAATTCACAGGTTGGCAAACATTGGTCAGTGGTGTAACACCAGGTGTTGAAGAGTATGGAGGAAGTGGAGACTCTCATGGACTACTGGTAAGTGTAGGATATGATCATGAAACCAAGAAATTCCAACTCTTGGGCAAATATCCAGCAGCCTTCCCACACAACTGAGAATGTTTTCTGAAGCTTTTATTTGTGGCGGCTGAGAGTACAAGATAAACTTGGGTGCTCCTCACTGGGGAAAAGATTTATGAAATATGTGAAAGCATTTTTTTGGAATAATTATGTAGCTGCTTAAAACAATGAGATATACAAGGGTTCAACAAAGTAAGGCCTGTAGGCCACACTTTGACTTGTTTCTTGTTTTCATACAACTTGCCTCATCACTTGAGAATGATTTGTACATTTTTTAATTGGTTGGGAAAAAATCATAAGAAAATTCTGTAACACATGGAAACTATATGAAATTCAAACTTCATCGTCCATAAATCTTGTTATAATACAACCATGTTTCTTACATATCGTTCTTGACTACTTTTGTGCTACAATACTAGAATTGAGTTATTGGGACAAAAATCATGTGCCTGGAAGCGTAAAATGTTTACTATTTTGTTCATTATGGAACTTTGCTGATTTTCTTTCTTTTTTTAATGAGCAGAATAGATTTATTAAGAGAAAGAAAGCTCCTATTGGAGAGAGGGACAAGAGGGGGGGCCCGAGTGGGTAGTTCCCCCAGAAGCTGTCTCTTCCAGGGACCTGTACGAGTTCATGTTCTCTAAAACCAAAGAATGAATTTTAGGAACAAATGGAGATTATGAGCAGAATAGATTTATTGAGAGAAAGAAAGCTCCTGTTGGAGAGAGGGACAAGAGGGGGGCCTGGAGTGGGTAGTTCCCCCTCTTTGCTGATTTTCAAACTAGATAAACACACAGAAACCTGGACAGATCTATCAGCTAGACGTCTACATGAAAGTCAGTGGGATCTGTTATCTGTTCCTGTGTAACACATTACCCCAAGTTGATGGACTACAATGAAAATCTACATTTATTTCTCTCTCTCTCTCTTTTTTTTTTTTTTTTTTTTTTTTTTTGTGGAACCAAGGATTGAACTCAGATCCTTGTGCTTGCCAGGGAAGCACTTATTCCACTGAGCCATCTCCCTGGCCCCTACATTTATTTCTCTATTATTTGTGTGGGTCAGGAATTTGGGAGGAGGCTGGGCTAGTGGTTCTGCTCGGCATCTCTCATGAAGTTGAATTTAATTCTCACAGTTCTGAAAGCTGAAAAGTTCACAATCAGTAAGATTGGTTTTCTTCTGGAGCCTCTTTCATTTTTTTTTTTTTTTTGTCTTTTTTGAGACAAGGTCTCACTATGCAATTCAGGCTGGCCTTAAGCTCACTTTGTAGCTCAGGCTGGTCTTGAACTCAGAACAATCCTCCTGCCTCAGCCTCCTGAGTGCTGGGATTACAGGCCTGCGCCACCATGCCTGGAAAATTTTAAGCAATCATTATTATTATTAATTATTGTGGTTTGTGTCTAGTTGACCCCCCCCAAAGCCTCATGCAGTCAATGAGGTGGACTTTGATTTTTTTTTTTTTTTTTTTTTTGCGGAACTGGGGATTGAACTCAGGCCCTTGCACTTGCTAGGGAAGCACTTATTTCACTGAGCTATCTCCCCAGCCCCTCTTTTGGTTTATAGGTGGTCACCATTTTGCTGTATGCTCACACAGGCTTTTCTCAGTCTGTGCACATAGAGAAACTGAGCTGTGGTGTCTCTTAAAAAGACACTAATCCAGGGGCCAGGGAGATGGCTCAGTGGAATAAGCGCTTTCCTGGCAAGCTCAAGGGCCTGAGTTCAATTCCCCACTCTGCAAAGCAGGTATGGTGGCCCACATCTGTAATTTCAGTACTCTGGGAGGCTAAGGCAGGAGGATTATAAATTCAAAACAAGCCTGGACAATTCAGAGACTTGATGAGACTTAAATAAAAGTCTAAAATAAAAAGGGCACTAATTCCATCATAGAAACCTCATCCCCATGACCTCATCTAAACCCTAATTACATCTCAAAGGCTCCACTTTCAAATACTATCACACTGGGGATAAGAACTTTGATATATGAATTTTGTAGGAACACAAATCTTCAAACCATCTCAGGAGAGACTAGTCAAAGATGTGATGACTAGAAGATTCATTGGGGACTCTGGGAGGCCAGCTACTAGGGTGAGAAATGGACTTTGATCTATATAGCAAGATACCTCTTAATTTAAAAGTAAAATCTCATTCACATAAAGGAACACCACACATTAGACAAAGTTGCGGACAAACTCAAAGATATTCATTACATAAGAGTGGAGGAGGCAGGTAATGAGAGGGAGAGACAGGAATATAAAGAAGTGAATGAATGAGTCAGTAAAGCCAGGGCGAAATGATACATGAACCAATTATAAGAGTGGGCTGTGAACTGAGATAATGAATTTAATCCTGTGTCCAAGTGGTTCCCCCATCCAACCCCCACACTCATATGTGGTGGGTGGGAGGGAGAGACAGAGACAGAGAGGGGGAAGAGACAGAGACAGCAGTTTCCCTGCCCTAAGGCACAGGATCCAAGCCCCCTAGTCAGACTAGGCTTTCCCTTCCAGCCAAACTCTCTTTAAATCTCAGTTGATCTTCCCCATCTTCAGAGAGCTGCAGTTGTTCCCGATTAGAATTTTTTCCTGTGGGAAGGGTGTGGGGACCAGCATAACCAGTTTGGGAATAAAAGGGTCAGTTATGACCCAAATATTGGTGCTGGTGGATTGCTCACCTCTTTCCAGGCTTTTTGCCTCTCTGGAAACAAAGGGCTCTCAGAGCACAGGACCCTGTGAATGCCTCCAGGCCCGGTTGGTGGTGCTGCGAGAACCGAAACTCTCATTTCTCTTAAAATATACCTTGTGACTCTAGGCCTTGCCCCTTGTTTATCTCTTTTAATCCTCATAAGCTCTTCCTGGTAATAACTGTTATTTGAAGATACCCAAAGAGAGCTGCATGGCTTGTTGTGAACTGTTTTCCCTCCCTAAGAAGTCATTCACTTACTTAGCAAATGCTTGCTGAGCACCTACTGTGTGCCAGTACTGGAGAAACAGCAGTAAAGAAAGCAGGCAAAGCCCCTGTTCTCATAAGAGATGGGAGTAGTAGTAACAAATATTAGTAAACAATCAAGAAGAGGAAATGGGGCAAAATGGAAAGTCATTGTGTACGGAAGTGTTGATCAGGGAAGAATTTGTGTGTGTGTCTATGTGTGCAGGGTCTCACTATGCATAGTGATCCTCCTGTTTTCTGCCTCCCCAGAGCTGGGATTACAGGTGTGCACCACCACACCCAGACTCCATCGGTGGCTCAGTGTGCCCAAGGGCAGGGCTCATGTGCTATGCAGTGCCAGGGATCAAACCCTGGCCCCTGTGCTTGCCTATGCAAGCACTTAGTCTGTTGAGCTATACCACCGGCCCTTTTGTTGTTGTTTTGAGATAGGATCTGGCCATACAGTTCAGGGTGATGCTGAACTATGTAACTCAGGCTGACCTTGAACTCTCCGGAGTCCTCTTGCCTCAGCCTCCCAAATGCTGGGATTATAGGTGTCCCTTGCCACACTTGGCGGGAAGACTTGCATTTGAGCTAAACATGAAGGATGAGAAGGAGGACAGCCCAGTGCAGAGTAGTTCTGGCAAGGAAAGAGCAGGTATAAAGGCATTAGGGTGGGAATAAATTCAGTGTATTCAAGAATAAGGCAGGAAAGAGGGCTCAGATGAGGTAGATCTTTGTATTTGTCAAAGGAGTTTAGAATTAATTTGAGTGTCCCGTGGAACTGATCTCATTACTACTACTCCTCCTACTGCTATCAGCTATATGACCTCCTGCAAATTATTTCACTCCTCCTACATTTAAAGTGAGGTTAGTAACAACTCCTTCATTGAGATAGGCAACTTTTATTATTATTATTATTATTAATTTATTTATTTTTTTCGGAACCTGGGATTGAACCCAGGCCCTTGCACTTGCACTGAGCTGTCTCCCCGGCCAATAGGCAACTTTTTTTTTTTTGAGGGTAAAACTTTATTGGAAAGAAAAGCTTCTGGCCGGGCGTGGTGGCACATGCCTGTAATCCCAGCACTCAGGAGGCTGAGGCAGGAGGATTGTTGTGAGTTTGAGACCAGCCTGAGCTACAAAGTGAGCTTAAAGCCAGCCTGAACTGCATAGCGAGACCCTGTCTCAAAAAAGACAAAAAAAAAAAGAAAGAAAAGCTTCTGTTGGAGAGAGACAGAAGGGGGACCTGAACAGGTTGCCTGGGGAACTGCCTCTTTTAGGTTATTTTTATAGGGCAAAACCATGTGGGGCTAAGGTAGAGAAGAAGGGGGTGAATGTGGGGTGGGACAAAACTATGGTCAACCAATGGGATGGCAAGCACCATTGCTCAGGTAAAGTTGATTAGGCCCAGGACCAAATGGGGAAGTGAGTCATGTAATAAACTGGCATGAATAAGGGACAGGGTCTCTTCCCATTGGGGGTTGGGCTAGTGACTCACTTGGGTCTTTTCAGGTGATTGATACCTATTTAAAATATCAATCCCAGGTGCTACTGTTTTAGCATTTGTGTGGCCTTTAGGTCTGGTTCACAGCAGGAGCCTCTTCCCTCTTTGTCTTCTGTGTTATCTCCTTCTAGAGCCTGGCCCTGTTGTCTGTAATATTTTTAGCTAACTCCGCTTTCTACAACATTCCCCCCTCTGAAGAAGTAACCCAAATTGCCGTGAGAGAAATCATGGATGAAGACGACTCTGGCTTTTTCAGGCTGAAAGGGGTCATAGTTGTTGCTGATAGGCAACTTTTAAATTGGCCCTAAATCACTGTGTGTACTGATATCTCCACCCTGTACATGTCCTATCACTGTAGTAAAATTACCACAATCTTCCTGGTTTTAAAAATCACTTAATATTTTACAGTTCTGGAGGGTCAGCCATTTAAATGGTATTATGCAGCTCAAAGCAAGGGCCCAGCAAGGTTGTGTTCCTTCAGAGCCTCCAGGGACAATGTGTTTCCTTGGCTTTTCTGACTTCTAGAGCTTTTTTGTGTTCCTTGGCATGTGGTCCCTGTTTGTATCCTCAGAGGGCGTCAGTCCCTCAGTTCCCATCACATAGCCCTTCTTGTCACTGGCTCTCCAGGGCTTCCTCCTTGCCCCCCTTAGGATCCCTGTGAGTGCTCCTGTGTACCTGGTCACCCCAGGACACTCTGCCCCACCTAAATAGCCTTAATCTCATCACCTTGCACATCTCTTTTCTTTGACACATTCATAAGTTCTGGGGATCAAGTCAAGAATATCTTGGAGGGAGCATAATCCTGTCACATTTACATGTATCGTTTATGTGATTAGGTAATAAAAAGATCATGGCTTTCATCTTGGATTGATCTTGCTCCCTTTCTGCCTCCCTTCAGGGGAAGCCAGCTGCCATGACAACAAGAAGCTCTTAGATTAGCCATGCAGGGGGGCCTGCCATTTAGTTCAGTTGTTTAAATGCCTGCTCATGCAAATGCAGTCAGGTGCAGGACATGGGGTTCAAACCCCACCTCCACCTACCTTACCAGATCCACCCTTAAGGCAGGCTGAGCCCAGCCCCCCACCCCCCAAAAAATAGATTAGCCATGCAGATCAGAACTGAAAAAAAAAAAAAAAAAAAAAAAAAAAGATTAGCCATGCAGATCAGACCTGAAGTTTCCAGCCCACACCCGGGCAAGAATCCCAGCTCTGCCAGCAAGCATGGGCATGAACTTGGAATCGGGTTCTGCAGCCCCAGACAGGCTTGAGATGGCTGCAGCTCTGGCCAACAGCTGGGTTATTACAGCTCCATTTCAGAACAGGGGCCTGAACCACCCAGCTAAGCAGCTTCCACATTTGAGGCTTTCAGAAACCACATGAGAAACTTGGTGTACCAATTTTTCATGCTTATATCTGATATTCTGAACAATTACTTTGAAGACAATAATATACACTACAACAACCATTGTTGAATTCATATAATTTTTTCCAATTCTGTATCATTTCTAATGTTTTTTTTAAATTTTTTTCTCTTTTTGTTTGAAATAAACAAGGACTGGTGAAGTAGTTCAGTGGACTAAGCACCTACTTAGGCAAGTGTAGGGACTGGGGTTTGATCTCTGGCACCACAGGCTACACTGGCCTTGCCCTCAGAGCGCGCTGGGCTGGCTCTCGCCTATAA
Source organism: Ctenomys sociabilis (assembly GCA_004027165.1). Lineage (NCBI taxonomy): Eukaryota > Metazoa > Chordata > Mammalia > Rodentia > Ctenomyidae > Ctenomys > Ctenomys sociabilis. Next base: position 66,376 of record PVKA01008247.1, on the reverse strand, counting down.
TCCCAGCTCTGGGGAGGCTGAAAACAGGAGGATTGCTAAGAGTCTGAGCTGCATAGTGAGACCCTGTACTAAATACTTAAAAAAAATTTTTTTTTAAAGCCAAAAAAAGTTAATATGGGGACCGGGGAGATGGCTCAGTGGAATAAGTGCTACCCTGACAAGCTCAAGAGCCTGAGTTCAATCCCCGGTTCTGGAAAAAAAAAAAAAAAAGTTATTATGGTGTAAGCTACTAGGCTTTAGAGTAATTTGAAATGCAACAACAGATAAAAGTACATTAATTCAGCAAATATGTATTAAGATGTATAAATTTTAAGGGACTGGAGCTCTAGCTCAGTGGCATATGACGTGCCTGGCAAGCATGAGGTTGTGAGCTCCATTCCTGATACAAAAGAAAAGAAAAAGAAAAAGAGAGTTTATTTGACAATTTATAAATACAACAATGAATAAAACACATAAAAAACCAAGTTCTTCCAGAGTTTATATACCAGTAGAGGCAGATAGATGGCAAACAAATATGTTGGAAGATGACAATTTATTTGGAGAAAAGTCAGAGTATAATAAGGGAGGAAGGGTAGTACTGAGTGCTTTGCTGAAAAGCTGGTACTTAAGCAAAGACTTGAGTATGGTGGAGGAAACCAGGCATTTCATGTAAGGAAGAGCAAATGCAACAACCCTGTGGCAGAAAAATGCCCAGCTTTTTTTTTTGAAAAAGGTAGGGAGACCACTACGACCATGAATTTCTTAAAAAAAAAAAAAAAAAAAGTCAGACAATTCGTCCCACATCCTGAAATTATTAGTTGCTTTTTACGTCAGATTAATTCGGGAGGTGGAGGACAAGAAACTGTCACAGATGACGACACCATCATTAACCTTAGGGTCACCAGTACAATGCAAACCTAAACATTAGGTCTCCTAATATGATCTAATGAGAAACAGATAATAAAGCCTACACAATGTTGTTATCAAATGGGACTTCCTTATCCATTTTTCAGTTGATGGGTATCTGGTTTGTTTCCAGGATTTAGCTATAACAAACTGTGCTGCTATAAAAATGAGTGCACTTATGCCTCTGTGCTATGAGGTTTTTCCGTTCTTCTTGAAAAATACCCAGGAGGGGAGTAGCTGGTTTGAATGGGATCTCCAATCATAACTTTTTAAGGAATTTCCAAACTAATTTCCACAGTGGCTGTAGCAGTCTGCGCTCCCACCGACAGTGCAGATGGGTTTCTTTTCCTCCGCAGCATCTCCAGCATTTGTCATTGGTTGACTTCTTGTGTCCTCATTTTTTACTTTTTTTTTTTTTTGTGGAGCCAGGGATTGAACTCAGGACCTTGCGCTTGCCAGGGAAGCGCTTATTCCACTGAGCCATCTCCCCAGCCCTTAAGAGGTGCTATTTTTATGCAATGGAGTATTATTCAGCTATAAAACAAGATAAATTTGAGTCTTTTGTCAGTAAATGGATGCAACTAGAGAACATACTCTTAAGTTAAATAAATCAGACCTGCATGTGCAAACATCATATTATCGCCTTAGTGTGAGAACCTGAAAAAGAAAAATGGAATCTGAAGGGTACAATACACTGGTAAAAGGGAATGAACTTATTCAAAAGGAAAGAATTCTTGAGTTGAGGAGGATAGGAGAAGGAGTGGGGGAAAGAGATTTATCTATGTACATAAGCAAGATGGTTTGGACAACTGTGCATTCTACTGGTCTATGGAAAGGAGCAGATAACGCTTAATTTGTTTTGTCTCCTTTTCTCAATTGTACTTTTTCTCTTTTTAATTTCTTATAAATTTCTTTTTTTCTAGGGCTGGCCAAATAGCTCAGCAGATTAAAGCACCTGCAAGCAGGTGCAGGGGCCAGGGTTCTATCCCAGAGCCTGTTGTGCTTGCCCTGCCCCGGGGTGCGCTGAGATGGCAATTGAGACTGGGGGTGGTGGCGTAAGCCTGTAATCCCAGCTCTTGGGAGGCTGTAAACAGGAGAATCGCTACAAGTCCTCTCTAATAGTGAGACCCTGAACACCCTTTCCTAAAATACAGAATAAATAAATAAATTTCCTTTTTTCTTTCTTCTTCCACTTTTCCATGCATATATCTGGTAATATGAATAACTGGTTGGACGACAACACTATGTATTGCAACAAATACTGTAAAATTGATATTACTTTGTTAAGTGAAATTCTGTATTACTTGTAATTTTTTTCTGTTTTAATTGTAATTTGTACTCTCTTTAAAAAGTAAAAAAGTAAAAGATTAATTCCTCAACATGCAAAATAAAGAACAAAGTGTGATAATAAAAACAAACAAATGTAATTTGCCTGAAAATAATAAAGAAGAATAAGTAAAGCAAATTCAGATGATAGCACCCTCCACTAGACAACCGGCTCAGATTCTTCAAAAAATATTATGAAAGAAACCAGGTGACAGTGCTGAGCACCTGCAGGCTGAGGTGGGAGGACTGCTGTGAGCTTGAGGCCACCTTGGGCAGCAGAGTGAGCCTGTCTTAAAAAAGAAAAAAGAAAAAAAAAAAAAAGGAATGAAAGAAGAAAAATGAACATTTATTGTTCATAAGTGAAAGTACAGTTGGAGTTGGGGAATAGCTCAGCGGCACAGCCCCTGCAAGGCAAGTGCATGGTCTTGAGTTTGAGACAAACTATAAGAATAAATACAGCTACACAAGTTGTAAATCGATGTGAACAGGAGGCTATATACAAGAGAAGAACATTTTATCATTGTTGGTGCTTCAGAGTGGCACTGTGGCTGCGTAGAGAACGCCTTTGTCCTTAGGAAACTCAAGCTGAAGTATCCACTGGTGACAGAGCAGGACATTTGCAATCACTTGAGTGATTCGGCCAAAATAATAAAAAGGAAATGTGCTAGCAACTGCTGAATCCAGATGAAAGTGATAAAAGTGATTGTCAATTGTAGTATTCTAAAACGTTTCTGCAGATAATAAAAATTTTCAAAATAAGTTGTGCGAGAAGAAAAGAATGTTCTGCTCCGGGAGCTGTGGGCCGCTCGCTCCTCCGCGCCAGGGACGCGAGGGTTTGTGAGGCCCTCATTTCAATAGACGCTGCTCGGTACCTCAAATCTCTTCCTTCTGGTTACAAGACCCGTGGATGGAGGCCGATGAGAGCACGTACCTTAGGAGAGGAGGTGAAATTCCAGCCTCATTTAATGGAAGGAATGGAGAAAAAGATAGAAAAAGAAAAATCGAGGCAGACGCCACGCGCAGGACCAGCCAAACCCGGGGCCTCCGGGGCTCCGCCACTGTCCGCGGCGCGCCACTGCCCCCTGGTGCTCACCGTGCACGCAGGCGGCGCCGTGGTTTCCAGTGGGCGGGACCCTGCGGTGCTGGCTTCTGGAGGATGGGGCTGCGGTACCCCGTCACTGTACCCCGGGTCGCGTCAGATCCGCACACTGGAAAACGTATGGGCCAGCCACGGGGCTAAATACTTTATAGATATTAGCTCACTTAACGCAGCAACTGCAGTGGGTGGGACTGGTAGCTCCCATTTCATGGAAACAGGCTCAGGGAGGCCAGCAACGTGAGCAAAGATGACACGGCTAGTGACTGTCACATCTTCTAAGTCCACCCACTACAATCCATCTGCTTCTCCGACGGTAACAGGAATAACAAAGGAAAAGCAAAACATCTGCAGTGTGATAACAATAGGCCATGCCTGGTGCAGACTGGCTCATCTGTCGCACCCCAGCCCTATGACGTCTGTTCCTTGGCAATGCTCGTGCCACAGTTGGGCATGAAGTACAGAAAGCTTAAGAGATCTGGACCAGGTCGCTCAGCAAAAAGTATATGCAGCAAAGGACTTTGGTAAGCATCAAGGGACTTTGGAATTGTCTTTCCGTGGCGTTCGGGTTCATTGAGTCCCGGCGCCGGATTATGAGCTGGTGTGTGGCTCCATGAGAGAACCCAAGAGTGCAGCGAGAGCAAAGAAAGAAGACAAGGCTAGGGCCGGCCAAATAGCTCAGTGGATTAAGGTGCCTGCAAGCAAACTCAGGGTCTGGGGTTTGATCCCTGGGCCTGCCATGCCGGCCCCCCTCCCGGGGCTGGCTGAAGTAGCAATTGAGACTGGGCGTGGTGGCGCATGCCTATAATCCCAGCTCTTGGGAGGCTGTAAACAGTCGTATCACTACTAGTTTGATCTAGTAGTGAGATCCTGAACACGTTGTACATCCTTCCCTAAAATATGGGAAGAAGAAAAAGAAATAAGACAAAGCAAGGCTATCAAACTGAACAAGGAAAAAGGGCAAAGGACAAACCTGATTAATTTACAAAAGTGCATTTCTCAAAAACATGCCCTTAAGAAGGAGCATGAAAAGACAATCAGTTGAAAATAAGAGTAAATGTGAGGACAGTTTAAGTGATAGTAGACATATCCCCCCTCATCAGCAGCAAGTCAACAGCAGCTGTAACGCATTGCTAAGTCCTAATTTAAAGCTTGGCTGAACATATAATACTTCGAAGAAAGCCAAGGGCACTGCCATTCTCCTGAGAAATTCAGAAAAGGAGTTAGTTTTGGAAATATATTAAAATCCCCATGCCTAAGAAGAAGATTATGGCAATTCAGTCTGGCTTCCAGAGAGTGACATTTAATCACCACCAGCAACCAATTCTATGCTCCAAGTCTCAGGCCGTGTTCAAAGCAACCAATTCGGCAGTGTAGGATGCTCAGTTCCCTCCCTGGTCTGGGAGACTCCAACCACGGTGGTCTGGCCAGGCACTTCCTCCCTCAATCCAGGCCTACTGTGCTGCATGGGATTTCTGCTGAAGGCTCCAGACTTGGGCTCTCACCATCCCTTCCTTACCAGAGAGAAGCCCCAGGGAGAACAGGCCACCCAGGAGGCCTGATCTAAGTGATCTGTGAGGGGATCTTCACTATGTCGTAGCTGGGACTTCACTCAGAACCTTTAGGAGTCCTTCTGTACCTCTCCCCGCAACACATGGTACTTTTTGGTTGACACAGTTGTTTTAGTCAGCTTTCTGTTACTGTAACAAACATCTGAAAAAATCAACTTGGAGGAAAGGTTTCAGTCATTCTCTAACTTATCAATGTTAAGATAAATCTACGCTAGGGATAGATGGTCGTATATGTCAAAAAACAAGTATATGACATGGAGTTGTAGAATTTAGGTGATGAGTCTATGGGTTTAAACATTTTTAAACTTCCAAAGTATTGGGGGAAAATTCCTATCTCGCCTTCATATCTCCCTCTTGCTTATTACTTCACTCCTCTACTATCTTTTACAAAAAAAAAAAAACCCTGAACAACTTGTCTGGGCTCATGTCTCCTTCCTTCTGCTCATTCTCACCAATTTGAATCAAGTTTTCATCTCAGCAGCCCACCGATGAGGTCTCACAAGGCTCCCCTGGGGATTCCATTTCAGGAGAAGTCAGTGCTGGTCTTGCCCAGCATACCTGCTGCAGAATTTGACTCATTCAGTTGCTTCCTGCTCCTTAAAAACTTTCTTTGCTTAATTCCAAGATGGTATTGTCTCCTCTTTTTCCATCTCCCTCACTGCCTGCTCCTCCTTAGTCTATTTTATTTTTCCAGTCAGTCTCTGTCCCTGTTTCTGTTTCTGCTGTCTCTGAGTCCGTGTCTCTGTCTCTGTCTCTCTCTTCCATGCTTGGGATTGAAGCCATGGCCTGCACAATAAACTACTATCTTCCTACCAGCCCATTTTATTATTGTATTTTTAATCTAGAGACAGGTTCTTGCTAAGTAGCCTAGGTGGGCCCTCACTTGTGATCCTCCTGTGTCAGCCTTCCAGAGGGCTGGAATCTCAGGCATGTACCACCACACCAGGTTGTCCTAGTGTACCATTTTCACAATAGGGTTTGATTCCTAATCCTCACAGCTGGATGACGCTGATTTGTTTGTCTGTTTCTTTGAGACAAGGTCTTGCTATGTAGATCAGGCTGGCCTTGAATACACCATGGAGCCCAGACTGGCCTTAAACTCTTGGCCACCCTCTGGCAATCCCTTACAGATCTGATGTGCCGAGATCTGCTTTTGTGGGTTAAGATTTTTATGGAAGATGTGTGTCAGGAGCATTCTCAATAAAATAAGAATACAGACAATATTTTGTTTTGGGGGCCAGGGAGATGGCTCAGTGGAATAAACGCTTCCCTGGCAAGTACAAGGGCCTGAGTTCAATCCCCAGTTCCGAAAAAAAAAATTTTTTTTTTCGTTTTAGCACAAAATTATTTATTGTTGTTCTACAAATATAGGCCACAAAATGTGAAGAAAAATAACAATCAAGCAGAAAACAATTGCAGATAGGAAGATGCCTTCATTTAAAGGTAGAGAGTATCTTTAAATGGTAACATTGTTCACATCAGGAACAGAGGGAGAACAGAATTTCGTGACCAGTGAAAAAATACAGTAGCCAAATGAATATGTGGTGTACCTCTATAATGCGAGAACTCTGGGAGGCCGAGGCAGAAAGATTACAAGTTCGGGAATTAGTAATTACAAGTTCGGGAAAATTAGTAACTCAGAGATGCCTTGCCAAAAGAAAAAAAAAAAAAAAAAGATCAGTAGGTCTCTGTATACTTTTAAATTTATATTTATATTTTATATATATATATATTTCATACATCACAAGGTGGTATTTATTTATTTATTTATTTATTTTATGGAACCAGGGATTGAACTCAGGCCTTTGTGCTTGCCAGGGAAGCACTTATTCCACTGAGCCATCTCCCCAGCCCCACAAGGTGGTATTTAAAATTAGTAGAGAAGTCACAATTGACCAAACTAAGAGTGAAAGCAGAATGTTGTAAGACAAAGCTGCACCACTAATGTAATTTTATTTGGTGCCAAATAAATTCCCAAGGCTTTAAATAACTTAGAAAATAATCCAAAACCAGATTTAATGCAGATGTGTTTATCTAATTGCAAATAGGTAAAGCAAGACAAAAAAAAAAAAAAAAGCAAGAACAGTATAGAAGATTTATGGATTATTTATTCTATGATGCTGGTGATGCTTACTACCTTATGTCCCATCCTTATTTACTTGGAGACAGGCTCTGCCTGTGTCTCCAAATTGCCCAGCCTAAGCTAGAATGGTTGGTTCTTTGGCCTCAGTTTCCCAGGCCCACCCCTCCGTAACCTGCCAATTATAGTTTACTCTGCTTAAAATGTGTGTTCTTTTCACCTTAAAGTCCCATGCAAAAATATTTAAAACAAAAGCAACCCAGTGAAACATTAAAAGCATTTGCTAACCAAATACTTTCTTGCCTGAATAAAGGAATTGTTTTTCAAAAGTGAAAAAGCTGGGGCCGGGGAGATGGCTCAATAGAATAAGCGCTTGCCTGGCAAGTGTAGGGGCCTGAGTTCAATCCCTTGTTCTGTCAAAAAACAAAAACAAAAGTGAAAAGGCCTCTAGGAAAGCAGAAAATTGTTAAAGCCAAGCCATGAAATAAGACATTAGGGTCAATCATAAGAATATGATCAGGGGCCAGGGAGATAGTTCAGTAAAATAAGTGCTTGCCTGGCAAGCACAAGGTTCTGAGTTCAATCCTGGTACTGCAAAAGAAAAAAAGATTAACCCAATTCTTTTTTTTTTTTAATTTTTTGTATTTTAGAGAAGGGTCTACAGGGTGTTCAGGGTCTCATTACTAGATCGGACTTGTAGTGATCTGTCTGCTTACAGCCTCCCAAGAAATCCAACTCTTAATGGAAGAAATAGAAACATAATAAATGAAATGCATTTTAAGGAAATGGTACCGTCCTGCATGGTCAGAGAAATGCCCTTGTTTCTGAAGGGTTCCTCTGTAATATGCATACAGAGACCTTAAAGTTTGGGTAGCTATAGACCCAACCATTTTACTCAAAGTTGATTTCCCTGCTCGTGGCAATGGCCTCTGCACTGTGAACTGTCACATAACCTATGGAGCGTCCCTTTGCTATCTTCCCTATATTCAGAACACGACAGTAGAAACCCAGAAAACTGGAACAGGCCAACATTGGTGTGAATAAAACCAGTCCAGACCTGCACAGCATGATGTGTTTTAGGCACAAGAAGAATCCTGAAGATGCTGGTATGTATACAAACATAAACTTTAGTTTTTTTTTTTTTTTTTTTTTTTTTTTTTTTGTAAGCTTTTAATAGTTAAAGTAGAATGCAGGCAGAGTAAGCCTACTTTGCAGTGCACGGTAACCCTGCCATTCCTTCCGCCAGGGGTACAGGCAGCCCTGGGACCCCAGAACCTGAAAGCACCAGAAGCAATCACTGATTTCAGTGAAACCTGCTTTTCTGGAGGAGCCCGAGTCATCTGCTCAGTGCTCTGGGCAGTTACGAGCTAAGCACAGCTAGCTATCCACTGCCAGTTGTCTGCTACTATGCACCTACAACAAAGTTAACAGTTACTAAGTACTCACAACTAGCTAGTCCCTGGTAGTTATCCACAGCTAGTTATCCAACAATATACAAGGGCTAAAGAATAATAGGTAATGGCTACTAGTAAGTTGCAGGTAACTAAAACTAGTTTTAGCTATTAACTATCACCAATTACTACTCGTAACTAGTTAACTGATACCAGTTATAGACAGCTAGTTTTCAGCTCTTAGTTAACTACCACTATTTAACAATTCCTAGTTGCTCACAACTAGTTAGCCATCATTATTTATCAAGTGTCTTAGTTACTTTTCTTGTTGCTGAGACAAAATAACCAGCTCTCAAGCTAAGTGAGCTGCTTCCTTTCCTACTTTAGCTAAAGTCTGCACAGGCTGTAGTCCATAGCCGGCTGCTCCAAAACAGGGTGGCTGGCAGAGGGCATCGCAGAGGAGGAGCTGCTCACGGCGGGCAGAAGGTAGGAGCCCGCAGGACACCAAGAAAGAAGTGAACAGCAGTGACTCCTACTGTCCCTTCTGTCTTCTCCAGGCCATGGCACTCACGCAGGTTAGGGCACCCTTAATCCCACCTAGAACTGTGCAAACCAATCAGTGGACTAATTTGTTAACCTCACACGCTGAACCCCAGCATCACACACTTTAGACACAGCCACCTCTGGAAAAGCTCCACCTATGACTGCATGAGGCTTTGGGTGACAGCTAGACACAACCCATAACATGCATTACTAGTTCAACATTGCCAGTTACTGATTACTAGTTGCCTACAATTTGTCAATCACTGATGTTTGCCAGTGACTATTCACCCACAACTATGTAACTAATACTAGCTACATACAACTCGTTACTAGTAGTCAATGCTACTTCTTGGTTACTAGTTGGCCACAAGTAGTTAAAAATTGCTAGTCATCAGTTACCAGCAACCCATAACCAGTTCATACTAGTTACCAGCTACAAGCTAACCAACTGTTATAAGCTACTATCCACAGCTAATTAATCTTAAGTCGTTATTGCTACCTACAATTAGTTAGCTACCAGCAATTACCACTCACTAATCATTAGTTACTAGTTACCAGACACCAATTAGTTAATCACTACTAATTACTAGGCACATTACCCACAACTAATTAACCACTGCTAGCTACTGGTTACTGTTACCTACCACTTGTTTCCTACTACTAGGTAACCAATAACTAGCTGACCCTTGATAGTTTCTAGTTACTAGTTACCAATCACTAGTCACTTAATGCTAGTTACCAGCTATTAGTTATCCACTGCCAGTTATCTACAGTTTAGCTCCTACCTAACCATAGATAGTCACCAATTACTAATTATTGCTAGATATCAATTTCTATTTATCTACATTTAGTTAACTACCTTTAGTTATTAGTTATCAACAACTAGTTGTCAATTACTAGCTATCTCCATCCAGTTAACTAATAATTCTGAATGAGTAACAGGTAACAAACGTGGTTAACTAGCAATTGGTAAAGTTATTATTTACTAGTTGTAGAGTACTAGTCCTGTGTAACTAGTTGTGATTAGGTAGTGATTTTTAAGGCAGTTCTTCTGTGCCAAGTGGCTGATCCTGGCAACCTGTTCTTTTGAATGGTCTCTATAGAAAAGTGTATTTCCTTTGAATTTTCTGCTCTGTCCCTTTGATCTTTTTAGCATATTTATCCTTAAATGTGAAATGCATCAGGGCTGAGTCCTCAATTTTTTTTTTTTTAATCTTATCTCAGTTACTTTTCACTCATAGCTGGGACAAAATACCTGACATCCAGAATTAAGGAAGGAAAGGTTTATTTAGCTCACAGTGTGGAGGTTTCAGTCTGTATTCAGCTGGCTCCAAGGCAGAGCTAATCATTTGCATAAGGCCACCAAGGGCCCTGCAGGCCGGGTTGGGATTATCAAATGCTCTCAGTCACAAGACTGATCCAAGGCAAAGATTAATGGAAAATCACCAGATTACCAGGACACAAAAATTGAGAGAGAAAAATGTAATCATTGCTTTAAATCACTATTTTTCGGTGATTTATTTAGGTGCAATAGATAATGAATCTCTGACCTTTCCTCTTCTTGCTCATCCTACAGTCTTCATTTCTGTAAATGTCAACTCATCTTCCAACTGGTCAACCAAGACCCTTGGCGGTACCCTTATCTCCATTTATCATACTTGCATCTGATCCTTTAGCAAATGATATACCTTCAAAACGTACCCAGTGCTCTAAATTCTCCTGGTGAGATCTCACTGAAATCCACACAGGTAGCCACTGGGGGAGGGACAGGACTGGCCTCTTTCTCACCTTCTACCAGAACTACCACAGGATCTAACTAGTGTAAGCTCACCATCTCCTCCAGAAGCACAACTTCCAGTTGAGATTTAAAGCTAGCTAACATCTTCATTTTATCTCTCCTTTCATTCCCCAGCCTAAGCTCTGCCCCCTGCTCCAGGTTTCACAGCTGCTGCCCTGCCTCTTGGGGGCAGGATGAAGCCTATAGTTCCAACCCCTCTCAATGTAACCAAACCATCACTATCAAGAGTCCCAATACTATCAGTCTTGTCAGGTCAATTGTGGCACTCGCCTAAGACAAAGTCCACTTGATCTCTGCCCCTTTCTCTGGACCATCCACAATCCCAATCTCTCTCTTCATACTATCTATTCATAAGTGCTCTAAATTCTCCTGGTGGGATCTCATTGTCTTCCAAAAACTACCAGTTCAACCTAAAACAAGGAGCTCCTTCACTGCTTTTATCTTAATCTGGAAAAAATGAGCCAAAGCCATCAATTCCAGGGACCTATACTCAACTATTCCTTTCCAATCAGGAATCTTTTTCTTTTTTTCCTTTGTGACCAGAAATCCTAACTATACCTGCCCACCCATTAGACAGGAGTGCCTGTTTGCCCCCCTATATCAATGTAGTTCCCAGCAGCCAATCTCTTCCTGTTTCCATCACTGATCACATCTGAAAAAAAAAAAAAAAAAAGAACAGTAACTCTAGTCCTCTTTCTTTGAACATTAGAGAGACGCATAGAGGTAGCCACTCGGGGAGGGACAGGACTGGCCACTTTCTCACCTTCTAGCAGAACTACCATAGGACATGCAGAAGGGCCTCAATAAATCTCACATCATCTAATCCAGGACTCACCTAGTTAGTGTTAGGTTTTTCAGCATGCAGTAAAGAGATAGGAAAGATAAAAGAAGCTTTTATCAACTCTGCAAACACAGAGAAAATCCAAGGGAAATGGGTAGGAAGATCCTCTGACCTGCAACAATGGGAGAGTGAGACTTTATGGACTTTTGCCAGAGGTGGAGTTTGAGGGTCAGGTTTAAGTACATCTAGAGAGCTGATTAGGGACTCCCTTGTGGCATGGGAAAAGCAAAAGGAAATTTTATCTAGGACTGGGTTGGGGAAGAAGGGCAAGGTAGTCTCTGGGAAGATTAACTGTTGTTTTAAGGGCTTCAGCCTTGTTAGATGACCACGATAATAATTCAGCAATGCATAGTAGGGCCAGAACCTATTAGTGAAAGTAGAGCTTTGGACCACTCTACTCCATTCACTGCTAGACCACTTTCCTCCAATCACCTGAACCTGGACAGCCACCCCCATTCATTCTAAGGCTTGCTACAGGGAGGCAGAGGTAGGAAGGCAAAGCCCCTGTAAAATTCCTAAATTCCAAACCAGAATTCATGTGCACCAGACCCGCCTGCATAGTCTGCAGGAATCTTTCTTCACCTGGAGCTCTGAAGAGTTATGAGCATGGGCTGGTCTCACACTCAATTATAACAGGATGAATGATGGGAAAGGACATACAAAATAAACACAACTGACATGACTCTGCACCCTGTCAATCATGCTCTGGGAGCCCCAGGAGGACAGACTCAACATTTTTACCCTCTATACCTTATGATACTATTTTCCTTTCACAGGTAGAGCCAGCTTACTCTGAGCATACTATCACCTTAATATGTTTTGCTGCTTTTTGTTATTTTCTTGTGCCACATCCAATTCTTTGTTCTTTGTTTGTTCTGCCCAAGAAACTAGGAATCTGTGCAGGACCCATCACCTGTGGTAATGTAAGGACCTTAATATCCAACTGTTAGCCGGGCGTGGTGGTGCATGCCTGTAATCCCAAGTACTCGGGAGGCTGAGGCAGGAGGATTGTTGTGAGTTCGAGACCAGCCTGAGCTACAAAGTGAGCTTAAGGCCAGCCTGAACTGCATAGTGAGACCCTGTCTCAAAAAGACAAAAAAAAAAAAAGAAAAAAAAAAATCCAACTGCTTAGTAAGTGTGGCAGATTAACTAATGGGCATCTTGTAACAACCAGATTAACTGTATTAGAATGGTGCTGGGTGTGGAAGGCCCAAGTGAGGATTATTGCCAACAGAATAAAAAGGAGACCTGGAAGGGAACATGGTGTGCTACTGATTTCATTGTCAAGGGAGCTTAGATCTTTGCTGTCACTGATAAGGATAGTGGTTCTCTTAGGGGACACTCTGGTCCCTACTTTAGCTCCAGTGCAGATTCCTCAGCCTGCTAGCACAGAACCTTCATCCTACTAGAACAGACTCTCTATCATCCATAGCTGGCCTCTGGGCCTTCCCAGTGGAGATCCTTGATACAGACTTGCATGAGACATGGTTGTGGGCTCCAGGTCTCTGGCTGGACTTATGGGGGGCATTGCCATAGGTCTTTATTGTGACTCATGTGGACATGGCCAAGAGATTCAGGCCCTCAGCTAGCTTCTTTGGGTCTCTAGTGTGTGGACAGCACTCCTGCACTCTTGCATTTGACCCTCTGGGAGAATATTTTTGCCAAACCGCGAATTGAACTCAGGCTCTTGAGCTTGCCAGGCAAGTGCTTATTCTATTGAGTCATCTCCCCAGCCCTTTTCTGGGTAAATATTATAAAATAATCCTCTAAATTATATATCCTGTATTAAACCTTTTCTATGCAAATCCTGACTACAACACTGATTAGTGACTGTTGTGAATTCTGTAAAAAGTCTGTATTCTTTTTTATGTGGACAATAAAATCTCTACTTAGTTAGCTAATAGCCAATGAGTAGACAGAGATTTCCTTACATTCCTAGAAATACAAACTCTCCCAATCATTTTGCCAAAGGGCAAGGAACTCTTGGGGGATATTGAGGTGCACTTCCAACATAGGAAACTCTGCCACAGGCTCACTTCAGTTTACCTTGAGTATGAAGTATAGCCAGCAGTGAGCAGCTTAGACCTTTCTGGGTCATGCTTGAGCACAACAGTCCTAGGAGTGCCACACAGCTTACATGGTGCACAGCTTTCCCAAGTCTCAAGAATATCTTGGATTTTTTCCAAGTCAGACATCTCATTCCCCAGCTTTTCCTTTTAAGCTTCTTGGTTAGCCTATTATTTAAACAGTTACCTATTCTGTAAACCAATATTTGAACAGTTGCCATGGCTGGAGTGTAGCTCTAAGGGCTTGCCTAGTTCATCTATGGTCCTGAATTTGATGCCTAGCACTGGAAAACAACAACAACAACAACACACACACATGGTACATGTGTAAGCATGATAAAAAGAAACAAGCTCAGTTAAGCAACTGCCATACAAGTTTTCAAAAAACTACAGAAAACTCTGTTTCAGGCACATACAAAAATCAGTTCAAAAAAAAAAAAAAAAAAAAAACAAAAATCAGTTCAAAGAAAGACAAATCTTGGTGATATAGGGGAAAGAAACCACCAATCTGAAAGATATCTGGGATGAATTTGTGTTCTTTAAAATCAAAGAATGAATTTTAGAGACAACAGAGGTTAAGAGTAGAATATATTGAGGAAAAGAAAGCTTCTGTCCAAGAGAGGGAACAAAGGGGACCCAAGTAGGCTGCCAAGGACCCTGGCCTTTTCTAAGGATTTTATAAAGCAAAATCACAAGATGAGGCAGGTTTAGGGTAGGGGAAAAAGGGAAATCACAAGGTGGGCATGAGGTGGGACAAAACTCTGACCAACAAATATGAATACAAGTGTAATTGCTCTGGAAAAATTGATTAAATTGGGAGCAAATGGGGAGGTGGGTCACAGCAAGTGGGTATGAATATAGAAGAGAGGTTTTTCCTTTAGGTGGTTAAGATTAGTGACTCTTTTTGGCTTTTTCAAGGTGATTGATTGATACTTGTTTAGAATATCAATCCCTGATGTCCATCCTAAGGGAGGTGTGTGGGTCTTCCATACTGTCTCTTTTGAGTTTCTAGCCCTGTGTAATTCCCCATATTTCATTATTATTATTATTATTATTATTATTATTATTATTATTATTATATTTTAGGGGAGGGTCTACAGGGCATTCAGGGTCTCACTACTAGATCAGACTCAGTGATCCATCTGTTTACAGCCTCCCAAGAGCTGGGATTGCAAGCACATGCCACCACGCCCAGTCTCAATTGCCATTTCAGTGTGCCCCAGGGGCAGGGCCGGCATGGCAAGCCTGGGATCAAACCCTGGCTCCTTTGCCTGCTTGTAGGCATTTTAATCTGCTATTTGGCCAGCCCTATATTTCTTTTTACTTTTATTTAAATATTTCTATCTAACTCAGCTGCCTACAACATTGGAAATATTGAAATCCAGTATTTTTTAAAATTAATAGGCACTAATAAAATACATTGTGAGACCATCAGCCTTGATTTTCATTTGTTTTATTATGATGTGTCTAGTTGTAGATTTATCACTGAGATTCACTGGATTTTTTTAATCTACAAGTTGATTGATGTCTTTCATAAGTTCTACAGTACTCTTGGCCATTTACTCTTCAAGTATTCCTCATAATTTTTTTCTTTCTGAGAATCTGATTAAACCTGGCCTTCTTACACAATTTACCTTGTCATTCATACTTTCCATTTGTTTCCATACAATTTCTTTTCATCTATGTTCATTCTGTTTTGTTTCATGTTTAAATGTATGCTATTTTTCCATCATTCCTTGTATTATCTTGTTATCTTTGAGAGTATGCTAGACATTTTCTTAAAAAGGGGTAATATTTTTATGTCGATACCACCTTTAGTATCATTTCAATCTTTTTCTGCTGGACATCTTTAGTCCACTTTTAAAGTTCCAGGGTGAGGTTCTATACCCTTTCAAGGATGTCCCTTTGGGAGACATAGCTATGTTAGGATTCATTTTCCTCAAATCCAAGGTATTCCTGACCCAGGGTCTTCATCAGGGGGTCCCAGGTCAAATAAGATTAAGTTCACTAACATCACAGTTGGGTTTCACAGTTGTCTCCATCAGCAAACCTTGAAGCAAAAGCAGTTTTCAGAGCTGGATATTGTCTCTTGCTTCTCCCAAAGTTTGATCCCTAATTTTTTCCCTTTAGTTAGTTCTTTGAGATTTAATTACGAACACTTTACTCATCTTATTTTCCATGGAAAATTTAGTTCTAACTTAGGCCATCACTATCAGAAATATAAACCCTTACTTAAAGCTTCACTATCCTCCCTCCAGCCCTCCTGTACAGAACCCTGATAGTCCCAGGGAAGGGAAAGGAGAGGAGCTATGAGAGGGTGTATGTTTCTTTAAGATCCTACTTCAATAGAGTTTATATTTCTGATTTCCTCAGAAAAAGCCACACAAAGCCGGGCGTGGTGGCGCATGCCTATAATCCCAGCACTTGGGAGGCTGAGGCAGGAGAATTGTTGTGAGTTCGAGACCAGCCTGAGCTACAAAGTGAGCTTAAGGCCAGCCTGAACTGCACAGTGAGACCCTGTCTCAAAAAGACAAAAAAAAAAAAAAAGAAAGAAAAAGCCACACTTTTTCAGAGAAGAGATAAGGCGACCACAGAGTTTTTTCCTTTACCCAATTTCATATGGCACTATTTATCTGCACTCCTCAGATCATGTGGTATGAGGGACCACTGCCAAAGCACAAGAGAGCAAGGTTGGGGGCACAGCCTTGAGTGTCCCAGTCATGATCTGGGTGGCTTGAGGATGTCACAGAAATAAAGTCCCCTGACACTGGAGGTAGGAACTGGGCGGTCAAAATTGAGGCTGGTATCAGCGAACAGAGCACAGACACACAAGAAATGCACTCTGGCACAGACCACAACTGAGTGGGAGGAGGGGTAGTTTAGACCGGGGGCTGAAGTGCCCTGCCAAGGCCTTGGGGGATGGAGTCTCTAGGCAAAAGATACAAGAGGGGGCAGGGAAGGAGTTGGTCTGCACTCTCTGCGCTTGTTCAGAAAGCACCATAATTTTTTGACACCTCTTTAAAGGGTCGAAATAATTAATAACATTTTATTAATTATTTACTGAGGTATTCTGATTATTAATCTTAAATTAGTAGTCTAAGCCTTTCTAAACTGTGTGTCTCCATTAAATGCCCTTCTCACCCCTGCACTCAAATTCCCCCTTAGGATCCTTTGACCTGAGTAAAAACATTTGTGCTTTTTTTTTTTTTTGGTCTTTTTGAGACAGGGTCTCGCTATGCAGTTCAGGCTGGCCTGAGCTCACTTTGTAGCTCAGGCTGGTCTCGAACTCACAACAATCCTCCTGCCTCAGCCTCCCGAGTGCTGGGATTACAAGCATGCGCCACCACGCCCGGCTACATTTGTGCTTTTTTTTCGGTTACTAAAAGTCTAGCAACTTGATGATGCTAAAAAAAAGAAGAAAAAGAAAGAAAGGGGCCAGGGCTCAGTGGAATAAGCACTTCCCTGGCAAGCACAAGGGCCTGAGTTCAATTCCTGGTTCCGCAAAAAAAAAAAAAAAAAGAAAGAAAATGCTAAATTCCTATTTCAGTCTTAGATACTTCTATGCCAGACACCCTCCTACTCTTCCACAATGCATATGAGGATAAAAGAAATAAAGCTAGTTTAGAAAAAAAAAGACCAAAAAGTAAAAAAACAAAAACAAAATTGTACTTTCAAGAAAAAATGCGGCTTGGAGACAAGAGACTACCCTAGCACATCCTTACAGAAAACAGTACTAAATTCCTAAAGACCCTTTACAATAGCCAGTAAATTCCTAGGTTCTAGATTTCTTTTTTTCACCTGTAAATCACCCTTTCCTCCAGCCCAGAAAGCAGCACTTTGGAGGCAGCATGTCTTAACGCATATCTCCACTTCAAGGCTTGCACGATCACCTGTCACAGACTACACTTGCCCAATCACCCATATCAAATGTGACCTTTAAATGTAACCTACACTGGCTTATAATTTGTGCATTTCTATAAACATCCACTCTTAAATGTGCCCTATATCGTCCTTTAATAAATCTTTCTCATGTCCTAAAAATTCTTTTTCCATGAGAAAAATCAGCAAACCAAATATGTTAAAGGGTTGGATTAAGTTCCTTATTTGAGAACCTCAGGCCCAGCCCAAGAGAGATAGTTGGGGGCCAGAAAGGAGCTGGAGGAGACAAGTGCTATTAGTGATTGGGTGAGGGAAGCGCTCTGGTTGTGTTAGTGTTGCTCCACCTGAAGCTCTTGGCCTGTCCACCTCTACTCCTGTGTTCATTTCCATGCTAGGCCTCTATGTTGATTCATAGCAGGGCAGCCTAATTTCTCCTTTGGTTCCATGAAGTCCTCATTTTTAACCCTTCCTTCCTCTACAGGTGAGTTATTCTCTAGCTTTGGTAGGCTAGCCATTGGCACACAGCTCTATTGTTGCCCCTGCCTTCCAGTCCTCTCTCCTCATTTATGAGCACTCCAGGCACAGGGTGAACACTTTTGTGTTTTTGAGCACAGTCCCATCTCTCTAGTTAGGCACCCTTTCATTCTCAAGGGGCTGGGAATGATTCAATTACTATGTATGGTCTCTGATTCCAAAAATGACTAAAATCCTGTTGTATGATCTCTGGCAGCAAAGAACTGAGGGAACAGACCTATGATATAGACAGCTAAGCTAGGTAGAAATATTATAGGCAGTCAGATGGGGATAGGCCCTTGAAAGATATAAGAAAAGATACCTTGCAACAGGGAAAGGCAGGTACTTTCTCTGTAGGTCAGCCCTCTAGACAAAAGATTAAATAAATGCACTCACATATCACCGGCAGGACACACATCAGGGATCAATATTCTAAATAGATACCAAAATAAATAAATAAATAGCTATCAATTGCCCTGAAAAAGCCAAAACAGAGTCACAAAACCAACTCTCTATGGGAAAAGCCCCTATTCTGTATTCATGCCCGCTTGCTATGTGACTTGCTTCCCCATTTGATCTTAATGTAATCAATTTTATCTGAGCAATTATGCAGTAATCTTACTGGTTGAACACAATTCATGTCCACCTTGTGACTTCCCATTTTGTCCTTTACTGTAGACCCGCCTCACCTCTTGGTTTTGCTTTATAAAATCTCTAGAAAAAGCAAGATCCTTGGCAACCAGCTCAGGTCCCCGTTTGTCACTTTCTCAGATAGATGCTTTCTTTCCTTTAATAATTATATTCTGCTCTGAACTTCCATTGTCCCTAAAATTCATTCTTTGACTTTATAGAACATGAATTCACCCCAGAGATCTTTCAGTTTGGGCATTTCATCAGGAACACATCACAAGTATGGCTGGAGGTGCATCTTTTGAGACCTGGCCTTAAGATAAAGACAAAAGACAAAATAACCAGGCCTATATGCCTTCCCCAGGGATAGGCAAAAATTAAAAATTTACTGTAATTGGTATCACGTAAAGTCCAGTAAAGTCTAGATATCAGTCCCTCAGGGAGGTGACCAGGACCTCTTGATCCATCTCATCCTAAAAAGGTCCTAGTTCTTTCCATGTACACTTGCTACATAACCTACTCTCCCTACTGCAGCAATATGACCTAAGTGGCCATCCTTGCAATTGTATTTGTTGATTGTAGTTTCAACTCACATTGCGCTTGCCTCATGGTTTTGTACCTGTCTCCCGATATTGCTCAAGAAAACCTCAACTGAGAAGTAGGCCTTATTGAAAACTCACTTTTGGGTCCTCTCCTGTCTCAGGCATTCTCTCAATAAAATTTTCCTACTCTTAACCTATTGCTCCTCAGAATTCATTCTTTGATTTTGGGAATACCAACTTAGCATATCTTACATCTAGCTGGTTGGGAGTTACATTTATTTCCCCTATATCATTATCCTTCCCTTTTCCTCAGGCATAACACAAATGAAGACCCTTACAGGGCTTTCTAATCCACTGTTAGAGGCAATGCAGGCGGCCACATCCTCCATTCCAAAATCTCGTTTCAAGCACCAATTTCTGTTCCATGCCTTATGACACTTTACTTGAACATATACGGTAGGGACCATACAGGAAGCTTTCCAAAGAACTCTAAGACTCCAATAGAAAAGGGGAGTGCTTAAAAAGATAAATGTATTCAATATTTGTTGCACATTGATTGGAGCCATGAGAAAAATGACAGCAAAGTTGGATGAAATTGGCCACAGGGGTGTCAGATAGCTTGTTTGTCTGAGCCACAAACTGAGCAAGCACAGCGTATTTGAGAAGCTTAGAAAGTACCAGTCACTGACAAAGGGCAATATACAAGAAGCCCTCTAAATCATGAGATTCTGATCAGTCACATATTGCAGTTATCCTAAAACTTTAAAGTACACAAGATTTCCTCCTCTAGTCTCTTAAGACAGTTCTGAGAAAACAAATGGGAACATTCTGTCTGGATAGCTTGCAGCCAGGTGAACATCCTCTTGTTTTTTTTCTGAACTTCATCCTCAGAGCCCTTATCATGACTCACACAGCAATTTAAATTAGTACCCAAACCTATCCAAGTAAAGGACCTACAGAACTCAAGAATTTGTAGCAGTGACTGGCCAGACAGCTCAGCAGATTAAAGCACCTGCTTTGACAGACGCACTGACTGGGGCTCAGTCTCTGGTGTACTATGCTGGCCCCACCCCCTGAGAGAACTGAGACACTGACTGAGACTGGGTGTGGTGGCGCGTGCCTGTAATCCCAGTGCTTGGGAGGCTGAAACCAGAATTACCATGAGTCCAATCTGTGTAGTGAGACCCTATAGACCCTGTACTAAAAAAAAAATTGTAAGAGCATATTTATAATACATACTTTAAGTATTAAAGTATACTACAAGAAAGCCGGGCGTGGTGGTGCAGGCCTGTAATCCCAGCACTCGGGAGGCCGAGGCAGGAGGATTGTTGTGAGTTCGAGACCAGCCTGAGCTACAAAGTGAGCTTAAGGCTAGCCTGAACTGCATAGTGAGACCCTGTCTCAAAAAGACAAAAAATAAAATAAAATAAAATAAAATAAAGTATACTACAAGAGTTTACTGTTTGGGCAAGTGTAAGTAACTAATTTAATAAGATGGGAAGGTGTGGATGAAATTAAATTTACTGAATTTTCTCTTTGCTTAGCTTCCAACCTAATCTGCTTATTCATTTATCCTCAAATGACTTCTGTTAGTCATTTGAGGAACTGATATGGGTCTGGAGATGACAGAGGTTAAGAGCAATGGCTTTAGAACCAGAAAATCCCAGATTGAACACCTGAATCTGCCAAGGGTACTAAGACTATAGGCAAGCTATTTACTTTCCTATAATATAGGATGGATGGATGTATTAGGCTTATTTAATACAAGCAAGAGAAATTTTAAAAATTAGCTTAAAGAAAATGGATTGATAGTAGAAAATTCACAGAATCCCAGACAACAGCAGAAATTAAACCAGACCCAAGAAACCCTAGAGAGTAGAAACCAGAACACTTATTCTAATTACAATAGACTCCACCCCATTTCTGGCAATAAATCCTACTTTAAGATCTAGGCCTCTACCTTTCCAGATGAACACCCACCCCCAGTTTTCCTTGATATTTGTACTTTGAAAAAATTCTTGCAAAGGACTCTGACTGAACCAGTTCACATAACTATCCTTAGAAACATGCTGGAGCCCTGGGAACACTCTTAATTTCTGCTCCTGTGGTCAATATGCCAGAGATTTTTACATGAGGAGAAAACACTGCCAGAAAGCAAGAGCTACCATGTTACTTCTAACTGGGGGTCACAAAAACTAAATGATGGAAGTGAAACACTTAGACCAATGTCATTCACACAAGGAATAAAGAAATGATAACTATTATAACTTACCTGGTTGTGAAGAGTTTACCAGTTAATCTGTTTGATGTGCCATCCTTTAATCTTAGCCAAATTCTGAAAATTCAAGAAGACAAACTGACTCCTATTTAACTCATAGGACATTTATTGAAAGAATACAGTGCTGTTACAAGGGTGCATTTCATGTAGCACTAAAAGGCCGTCTTCCCAAGTACATAGTTTATGACTATTGGCACCAGAAAAACCTCTGCTCAATAAGCCACAAATTTTCCTGGCTCCATCCCTGTCAATGAAAGTGTGCTAAGATTCTAAGTGATGATTAGGCCAGGTTCTGCACACATAGAATCTAATTTGGGTTTTATGGAACCAAATTTTGATAAATTTCAGTAACATTGTACTCAGTTGGTCACAATTCTTATGATACTCTTCAAGTATTCTACTATGAGGATTCCCCAGTCAGCAACAAGTTCCCGACAGGTACTCCAGACACTTAGCAGGGGAGGACCTGACTAGAATTATCTGTTGTCAAGTGATGTACCAGACCACACAAACATGGCTGTGATGTGCATAGTAAGCATGGAGTGTCATCAACAAGGCTTTTTTTTAAATGGCTAACATCTTGAAAGGACAGCTCTGCTATGGAATATGCCATCCATCTTGTTTCACAGGTTTAAGACTTATTAGGCTATACATACCACATTTCAGCCCCCATGCATATTTACCTGTTCCCCCCAAATGAAGAATACTTGAGAACTATCTCATGCCATCCAGGATAAGAGAAGGGCAATGAATTCCACCATGTCATGCAAAGAAGTCAGTAGGAAAGACTTACCATCAACATCACTCATATCACCCCACTCTGATAGGCTGGGAAAAGTGGGGGTAATGGCTCTTGTTGACAATGGATCAATATCTACCATTGTTTCCAAATTTTGTCTGTATTGTTGGTATTAATGAAACAAAGTTTCTGAAAATTCCTTTAGGATAGCTGCTGAGGCACTATAGGACATTAAGAAGTGAAGAAGGCCAATGAAACTTAATTCATACCTTACTGATGGAAAAGAACTGTGGAGATAAACAAGTTTTTTTTTTTTAATGGACATATTTCCTTTGCACATAATACAAGCCTAAACATGCTGTTTCTCTAATCTGAGCCAAAGACAGAATTTATGGCAATAGGTGATTGAATACTTCTGTACAACAAAACTGTTTTAGAAAACAATTTCTTTAGTTTTCTGTTCTTTTCCTATTGATCTGTCATAGGAAGGCTGGGCACTACTTTTGCATGAGTGTGCTATTAAAGCACAATTTAAAAAAAAACCCTACATAGTTCTATAAAACTGACCTGTTAGCAGAAAGTAAAATTGTAGCTGCAAAAGGAAAAGTTTTATAACCTTCCAATAAATGTCTTTGAATAAGTTTTTGACAAATTTATATATATTTTGCTGCCTCTTAGGCTATTAGGAATTCCAACATGTCCAATCCATAGTACTTATTAAATGTCTATGCATGTGACCTTAATATTAAAATTTATTTTAGAACCCTCTCACCTCCAAGATACCTTTTAGGTAGCAAAGCTATTGGGCCAATTATCCAGGAAACCTTTCTCCCTTCAACTCTGCCACTATAGGCTATACCACACTGTGCAAACCACTTCACATCTTTGGCTTTTAATCTTCTTTGTATAATAAAGTGGTTGGGCCAGTTGATCTAATTCTTTGACTAATTCCTAAAGGTGGAATTGGTTTCCATGGAAAGTTTCATGTACAAAACCAAAATTAAATGCAACTGTCAAGCCATGTTTAAAATGCAGTTTGGTCTTCACTGCAGACAATTATATTTAAAAGGCTGTAAACATGAGAATTACACACCAAGTTATGGAAAGTTGGTGATGTCCTGCACACCTTTTGGAAGCTTTGTAAAATCCAATATATAGGGTTATCATTTCAAAATGGCTATATGTTGTTTTAAAAAAAAAAACAAACCCTATAATTAGATATGAGAATGTGGCTTTTACCTTATTTAAAATATTTGTCTACTGGCACAATTTTCTTTACACACAACATACAAATACACATAATTACATTCTCAGAGTTTTTGTCCAATAAGAATCCTGATACTGAACTGGAACAGTATTTTAGCTCAAGCTTTCTACACACTGCTTAATTTTAGGGTCCCTGTAGTTGATTTCTTGTATGAATTCTCTGGTGTTTAGTAAGAGCTGAGCTTCGACTGAAATTCTTCCCACATTCCTTACAAGAATAAGGTTTTTCTCCAGTATGAATTCTTTGATGATCATGTAGGTTGGTTTTCTTCCGGAATGCACGCCCACATTCATTACATTCATATGGTTTCTCTCCAGTATGAGTTCTTTCATGCTGAATAAGGGATGAACTCTGACTGAAAGCTTTTCCACAGTCAATACATTCATAGGGTTTCTCTCCAGTGTGGGTTCTCTCATGCTGGGTAAGTGATGAACGTCGACTGAAGGCCTCTCCACACTCATTACATTCATAGGGCTTCTCTCCAGTATGAATTCTGTGATGCTCTATGAAACTTGTACTCCTTTTGAAAGCCTTTCCACATACATTACATTGATAAGGCTTTTCTCCAGGATGAGAAATAGGCTGATTAAAGGCCTGCTCACAATCATAGGGGCTCTCTCCAGTATGGAACCTCTGATGGTCAGTGAAGTCTGAAATGTGACTGAAGTCCTCCCCACAGTCATTACAATGGTAGGATTTCACTTCAGATAATGTACTTTCATCTTGAGTAAGAGAAGTGTTGTGCTTAAAATCTATGCTGTAGTTATTGCTTTGGTAAGGTTTGCCTCTTTTATGAATCCTCATATGTTTATAAAGGGATGGGCTCTGACCAAAAGCCCTTCCACATATGCTACATTCAAAAGGTTTCTCTCCAGTATGAGTCCTCTCATGTTGGACAAGCGAAGAACATCGACTAAAAGCTTTTCCACATTCCTTACACTGGAAGGGCTTCTCTCCACTATGTGTGACCTCATGTTGAGTAAGGGATGTGCCATGCCTAAAGGACCTCCCACAGAGATTACATCGATAGGGCTTCTCTCCTGTGTGAATTCTCTGGTGTTGGACAAGGGACGAGCTGCGTTGGAAGGCTTTCCCACAGAGACTGCACTGATAGGGTTTCTCTCCTGTATGAGCATTCTCATGCTGACCTAAGGATGAACTATGTCTGAAGGCTTTTCCACACACATTGCACTCAAAGGGTTTTTCTCCAGTGTGAATCCTCTGATGCTCAGTAAGCTGTGTCTTCCAGAGGAAAGTTTTCCCACAGTCAGTACATTCATGGTGTTTCTTTCCAGGATAAACTCCCTGACCTATACCATTGGGGAAGGTGTCTTCTCCTTTATGAGTTTTCTCATGTTTAGTAAGTGAGGATCTATGAATAAAAGCTTTTCTACATTTATTACACTTATAGGGCTTCTTTTTTGCAAGGATATTATTCTGATTAAGTAAATCTGAATTATGTCCCAAATTGTTTCCAAGTGTTCCACAATCACCAGGCCTTATACTTGAAGGAATGTTCAGTTGTGGAATTAAGTCTATGTCCAATCTAGAGTTTTCACCAAATTTATTTCGCTCAAAATTTTCCTCTGGAGTGGTTTTCTTCTGTATAGACACTTCTGGCCCCAGATATCTCTTCCAATTTTCCTGGTGCCTCTCTAGCTGGCTATTAACATCCCAGGCATCTTCTAAAGGGACATGTGAGAAATCATCTGTGCTATGGGATACGTGAGATGTGCAGTGCCGCGACCTTGATGGTTTAGCTTCTGGCCTTGTCTTCTGGTCTGAAAGAAATAAATTGTTACAGCAGCAATGAAGAAATGAAAGAAGCATAAATTATGCATGATGATGTTTTAAAATTAGTCCTGTAGCCTATTGAGAAGTTCAAAACGTAGGAAGAACTAGTACAGGAGGTGATAGTGAAGACTGCAGATCCAGAGTATGCTGAAAAGTCCAGAGAATCAAGAAAGCCCAAATAGGTGGGCTTGTTAGGGAACAAGGGTAGAAATGAGCATGAGAATACAGGCACAGATACAAGAGGAATAGGATCACAGGCCATCCTGCAGAATTCTATCTGCTCTCCATGCCTCCTGTCCATTTTACAAAACCTATAGTTGTTCTTATTTTTTTCCAGTACTGGGGCTTGAACTCAGGACCCTGTGCTTGCCTTGGCAGGCACTCATTCTACTTAGCTATCTCACTGGCCCTATTTTTTTGTTTTTTAATGCTCCTGGGGGCTGAACCTGTGGCCTTTGAACTGAACTACATCCCTGGCTTTTATTTTTGGGGGGAGGATGTCTCATTAAATCACTGAGATGCAAGATAGTTTTAAGTCAGGCTGGGCTCAAATCTGAGATACTCCTGCACCAGATTCTCAGAGTGCTGGGATTACGGCTGTGTACTACTATGCCACCTTATCTTTAAAATAACTTATGAGCTTCCAAGTCTTAAAAACTGCAGAAAAAAATCTACAGCCAATGATCTAACTAAAAATATTCTTTGATATATTTGGAGATCAAGGACTACACAAACAAAAAGTATTTTGGGGGCATCTTTGCTCTTACAACCATAGCTGTGGTTTTAGTCTGAGCTCTGATTCTACACCAATCACCTCTCTTAAGCAAAGGGATTTCAATCTGCTTAATAAATGCATCTCTATATCTGTTTTTACCTCAGAATATTAATAACAGATAATTAGTCTGTAGGATCCCAAAAGGGTAATTTTTAGAACTGAAGGGCAATGCCCAACTCCAGGCCCTGCGAGTGTGTGGGAGAGCTTCTGGTCTGTTCTGCACCCACCAGACCAAGCCCAGGCCAGCTGAGCGAGAGAGACCTTTCCCTGCATTTTGTGGACCTCCCCTGTAACTCCAGAGCTAGCGCAGCCTGCTCTGCACACTGCATCCATCCCAATCCCGGCCCAGCGAGTGTGTGGGACAGCTTCCAGCTTCCCTGCACCTGCAGGACTTCTCAGGACCAAAACTCAGACATACCTCGTGAGACTCTCTGCCTTGCCCTCAGGACCCCTCCACCCCTCTGGGGCCCCTGCCCCCAAGCCCGCCCAGTGAGTGAAAACTTCTATGATGCTCTCAAGGCCCCCAGATCCATCCCAAGCCCAGGCCCGGTTA
The DNA here is from genome assembly GCA_004027165.1 of Ctenomys sociabilis. Taxonomy (NCBI): domain Eukaryota; kingdom Metazoa; phylum Chordata; class Mammalia; order Rodentia; family Ctenomyidae; genus Ctenomys; species Ctenomys sociabilis. The sequence goes on along the minus strand of PVKA01008247.1, from coordinate 39,809 downwards.
GTGTGTAGGAGAGCTTCTGTGCTCCCCTGTAGCTCCTGGGCCATGGGTACAACAGAGGGCACAACAGGTTCACTTTCAAGGGCTGCAGCAGGAAGGAGCTCAACACAACAACTAGACCCAAGCCAGGCATAACTGGATAAACTCAAACTTAAGAGAGCTGCACCCGAATTAGTAGATGCTAAGGTTATAACTGCACCAAAGCTCTACACCAAAGGTCAGAGGTCAGTGCTATATGAAATGATAAAGACAAGGAGCAAAATGCAATCTCAGGCCTTGAGCCCACCTAGAACAAGTGCAGAGGACACGAGCTCAGCTGAAATGTATGAACTAATAGCACTGGAAGAAAAGATAGCAGAAAGGTGTAGAGGAACTCAGAGCAGAATTAATTTCTGAAATAAAAAAAATCTCTGAATTCATAGCATGTGAAGTAAAGAATCAAATACAAAAACATATGGAGGAAATCTAATCTGAAAAAAACTGTAGTAAAAGAATAACTGCTTCTAAAGAAGACATTGATAAAAAAAAATAGAGATTAGAAAAATGACAGGTTCCTTGAATGAGCAATATAGGAAAGAAATAGAACTCATGAAGCACAGTCAAAAAGATATAGAGGAACTTAAAATCTCAACCACAAGACTGCAAAACTGTTTGAGTGAAAGTGAAGACAGAGCCAGGTGTGGTGGTGCATGCCTGTAATCCCAGCACTTGGGAGGCTGAGGCAGGAGGATTGGTATGAGTTCGAGACCAGCCTGAGCTACAAAGTGAGCGTAAGGCCAGTCTGAACTGCATAGTGAAACCCTGTCTCAAAAAGACAAAAAAGAAAAAAAGAAAGTGAAGACAGAGTTTCAGTTCTTGAAGACACTGGTGCAACTAGTGAAAAGGTAAGAAAGGATCTCTTAAAAACAACTAGGATGCAGGAAAAAATAATTTATCACCAGCAAGACAATGCCAAGATGAACAATGTGAGACTAATAGGCATCAACGAGAAGGATGGAGTCAACACAAATGATATAAAAAGAATATGGACAGAAGTTAATATCAGAAAACTTCCCAAATATGAGAAAACAATCTGACATTCAGATAACCGAAGCATACAGAACACCAAATAACTTCAACCCAATTAAAAACACACCAAGACACATAATAGTCAAGATCCCAGAAATCCAGAACAATATACTGAAAGCCGCTAGAGGAAAGAAGCGCATCGCATTCAAAGGAAAACCCATCAGAATTACAGCCAACTTCTCTTCACAAACCATGAAGGCAAGAAGAGCATGGAGCAGAGTACTTCAAGTCCTCTATGAGAACTGAAGGGCAAGCTTTCTGGAACAATGGAAGTGTGCCATATTGATAGGAACTTGTGTTAGAAACCGAAGGCATTTGTCAAAACCTACTGAATTACACCTGTAAGAGGTTTGTTTTTCATTGTGTGTAACATTTTCTTAAAGAAAACAACTATAAAAATACTGAACAGTAGATGTGTGTAGAAGTGAAATGTAATGTTGTCTGAAACTTCCTTAGAGATGCATCCACAAGTAAAATGGTTTGATGGATAAATGAAATATGTGATAAAGCAAATCATAAACACAGCAAATTTAATGATCTTATCAGCATATATAGTTGTCCTCTGTGTGAATTGTTCCCCAACTCTTCTACGTATTTGAAACTTTTCATAAAATGCTCTGAGGGGGAAAACAGCTAAGAGATCCTAAACCTACAAATTCCTTACTCAGAAAATACAATTAATTTTAAATTCATGGAACAAAAACTGCTTTGATTTTTTTGCATTTGTTTGTTTGATTTGTTTGGTTTTTGTGATACTGAGGGGTGAACTTAAGGCCCTGCATATACTTACAAGTATTCTATAACTGAGCTACACCTCTAGTTCATTTTATTTTTATTTTTTTTGGTACTGAAAATAGAACTTGGTCCCTTGTTCTTGCCAGGCAGGTGCTGTACTGCTGAGCTATTTCCCTGGCCCTAGTCCATTTTATTTTAAGACATAGTCTCACTAGATTCTCTATGCTAGCTTGGAGTTTATGATCCTCCTGCTTCAGCCACCCATGCAGCTGGGATCACAGGCCTGTTCCATGTGTGGCTATATTTTTAAAGAATCTTTCTAAATAGGTCATTCAAGAAAATGTGTCAAAATGATAAGAATGAGAAAATGCCTTTCCTAGTCAGATTCTTTTTTATTTCTTTCTTTTTTTTTTCAATTATGTATTTGGTACAGGGTCTCACTACACACCTCAGACTCATAGTGATCCTCCTGTTTTCAGCCTCCCCAGAACTGGGATTACAGTTGTGTGCCATTACACCCAGACTTGGTCTCTGACTCAGGGAGCCCTGGGGGCAGGGATGAGGAACCCTGGTCCCTGTGCTTGCCAAAGCAGGCACTTCAAATCAATTTCTGACTGTGTGGGATTGGGGAGATGGCTCAGTAGAATGAGCGCTTGTCTGGCAAGTGCAAGGGCCTGAGTTAAATCCCCGGTTCCACCAAAAAAAGAAAAAAAATTCTGTGTTCTGCAACATAGAATATATCAAAATATAATTAAACCTTAATTTAATTAATCCATGGTAGAGATGATAGGATTGGTACTTCTGACCAGGGAAGAAATAAATACAACAATGTGTATCACATTTTATGAATTAGATTTTGAACTCAAATAACAGATGGCTTTGGATAGGCAGAAGGTAATAAGGGGAAATATATGCTACTTCCAGGTACAAATAAAATGATGTTCTACCCAAGGAGACCTTTTAAAAAGCAGGAACAAAAGGTAATTTTGGAAGCTATGATAAGGCCTTAAAAATCAATATTTTTTATAATATAGTATAATAATAGTAAGATTTTATCAGAAGTGGGTGATTTAAACAGATAAAATATTAAACATCCATTATGTTCTATAAACTGATTAGTGTTAAATAAAATGTAGCATATCCATACAATAGAATACTGCTCAATAAAAAGGAATAAATTACTGATACATGCTTTAACATGAATCAACTTTGAAAACATTAAGTGAAAGGAACCAGCCATATGTTATATGATTCAATTAATACAGAATGTCACAAGAGGCAAATCCATAGAGAATAAAGTAGATGAATGATTATCAGGGGTTGGGACAAGTGGGAAATTGGATATGATTCTTTTTTTTTTTTTTTTTTTTGATGGAACCGGGGATTGAACTCAGGCCCTTGCACTTGCCAGGGAAGTGCTTATTCCACTGGGCCATCTCCCTGGCCCCTTGGGTATGATTCTTAATTGGCTTGGGTGATGAAAATGTTCCAATGTTTTGCACAACATAGGGAACCACATAATGGTGATGTTTGCATAACACTGTCACACACACACACACACACACACAAAAGCTGACATGTACACTTTATAAGAGTGATTCTTTCTGAATGTGGTAGCACATAGTTCTAATCCTAGCACTTGGGAAGGTGAAGCAGGAGGCCAGCTTGGGCATTTTTAAGACAGGCATGAAATATACAGCAAAACTCTGCCAAAGAAGGGGGAGAAAGAAGCAAACTATCTCTATGGTATGTGAATTATACCTGGATAAAACCTAATTTAAAAAATCCAAGCTGGGTATGGTAGCACACACCTGTAATCCCAGCACTCAGGAGGCTGAGGCAGGGTGATCTTTGGGAGTTTGAGACAGGCTTGTGTTACAAAGTGAGCTCAAGGCCAGCCTAAACTGCATAGCAGGACCCTGTCTCATCCAGTGGTTTCTACAGCCAAGGGCTGAAATGAATAATAGACAAGGTAGCAAGATGTGGCTGAGATGAAAGAAGGTGAAATTTGGTTTAATGTATTTGATATGAGTTCTGTGAAACTTTCAAGAAGAGGTCCTGTGAGAAGAAAAAAACGTGGCTAGGGTTCAAGTCAGCTAGATTTCTGAGTCTATAGCAAAGAGTTGTAACACTACTTCAGCTAGATTTCTGAGTCTATAGCAAAGAGTTGTAACACTACTTACAGTGACAGAAAGCTGACTACTACAGACCTAAAGCCCAGAAATCCTTTGCAAGGCAGAAGAGTAGGAAAGGATGATATCACAGGGACATGGAGGGAGACAATGGATTAATCCAACATAAAGGTGGGAGGGCAAGATGATGTTGCTTCCCAGACTAAGGCCAAGAAAAGGACTAATGCAAGTAGTGGTAGTGTATGTCTATAATCCCAGCAACTGGGAGGCTGAGGTTGCAAGACTGTCATGAGTTTGAGGTCAGATTAGACTACACGGTAAGACCCTGTCTCAAAACTAAAGGAGTCTAGAGGTGGGTTACAAAGGGAGAAAAATCAAGGCTAAAATATTTCCTACAAGTCTGGGCCATCCAACAGGGAAAGCAGCAAGACAAAGCAAGGAGAAGATATGACAATTCATATCTGAATAAGAAAAGGCATCTCTACATAATGAAAGGAACATGAGAAGAGCAAAACTGAAAATAATCCACACAGATAAGCAAAGATGGTATCCTGAACCAGGGCAAAGGTTACTTTTAGAGAAGAAAAAGAGATAACTGTTTCCCTTGAACCTACTGACAACAAAGCCCTCTCCTGGAGAAGAGAGGCATGGAGAACTGTCACTCAGAAGAGGAGTACACCTTCTCTGGCAGGTCTAGGAGCTCCTCAGCCAGCTCCTTCAAGCTTCCCCTCTCCAAGCTGTGTTGCCATCGATACTGATTCCTACAGGTGAACTCACACTCATTTACCTGGACAGAAAGGTCTTTGTATTTCTCCCTCTGATATCCATGGTTCTTCCCCTTGCTCCAATTTGAAGATCACTTCTGGCTTGGAAACTTGATATCCTGCTCATGGGTAAATACACAAGATTGTTTGTATAAGTGGACAAAGAAACTTCCTACAATTCAAAACTTGTTCAGGTGGCCCTCCTGAACAACTCTCCTTGAAAGAAGAGCAACTGTTTCCATTTTGGCTAAACCTGGCCCTATTTTTGTGTACTGACATATGTAGAGTTGGCTAAATTTTGTCTTTATCCCTTCAGTTGCCTTTATGCAATGCAAATGAGTCTAGCTGAGGTGTTGATGTAGTCTTTGAAGCAAATCAAGAAATCAGTGTTGCTCTGCCCAAAGCTTTCCAAGTACAAGTGAGCTAGGAGGAGAGGGCTACACTCTCAGCTGACACTGAGCCTCAAGAAAAGAGGCTACGATTTATACCTCAAAGCTAAAGCACCAACCCCAAATAGGTACTGCCTTGCATTGTGCCACGCAGATTACTCTTTCTGTGTATCTTTCTCTCTGCATATTGCAGAGGTGATTTCTGGCCTCCTACATAGCCCAGCTCACCATGCTCCCATGCTTCCTACCACTCTCATAGTCACTCATCCTTGAGCACTTCCCTCCATTGATTAATAAAACCTGTGTTTTACCCTGGGTCCAGGCCTTTGTTCTGGTTAGTTATCACACTAGCTAGACTTAGGATGCCCCTGGCTCCCCACAACTACAAATTTGCCTGAGTGTCTTTACTCTTGCCATGCATTGCACTGGAAGTGGTAAATGAAAATTAATTTATTAGAATCCCAACAACTTTTCCATGGGATTAAAAATGTGGATTTTTCTGGATTGTGACAAGGTCTAGAAGGATCTTCTAACTAGGAACTCTGAAGAAAAGAAAGGTGCAACTTAAGGAGTCACGCAATCAATGTGGCTATGGCTGGTTCTACAAAGTAAGTCCTATAACCTAAAGAGCAGGTACAAAACCTTGGAAAGCTGGGTCCCAAAGACATGAACAAACTTCAGCCCCTGGGCACCCTGCTCAATTACCTTAGCTATGAGCACAGAGAGGGAAGTGGACCTTACCAAGAGAAACCAGGTGGCTATAGTTCTCCAGCATCACATCCCTGTATAAGCTCCTCTGGGCAGAGTCCACATGATGCCATTCTTCCCGGGTGAAGTCCACAGCCACGTCTTTGAATGTCACTGATTCCTGCAGGATCACAGTCTCACTCAACACCGTCAACGTTCCTGGGGCAATACTGGGAACACACTGTGGGATCTATCAGAAGCAGTGGTCATGCACTTGCTATCCTGAAGGGGCAATGCTGGGTGATACACATGCTCATCATTTGAACAATGTTGTAAAGGATCTAGTGTGCCTGTCGAGAAGTCGTTAGGTATAATTTGTCTTGCAAACCTGCATTCTCCACTTTCCTACCTTCCTGACTACTTCCAAGCCAAGCTTCTTCATATAATCACTAATGCCCATTCACCTCCTTTGTTACAAAATCTAATGTGGTGGGGAGTGAAAAGTGATAGCCCCCAAAACAAATCCATCCCCAGAGAAATAACCACTTTTAATATTTTGGCTATAAATTTAACAATCTGTTATCCAAGTTTTATACACTACACACACACACACACACACACACACACACACACACACCTACCTTGTTTTATGAAACAATCATGTTCTTGACTATATTGTAGATCTTTTCATAGTGGGTATATAATTTCATCTTATTGATTCACAGTCATCCATTATAGCTGTGTCTCATGATACTACATAAAACTAACACTGTCCCACTGTACTAAGAAAAATATTCAAATTCTGCCACAAATTAGCCTTGCTGATCTTGCTATTACTTGATGATACTCTGCTTGTGGGAGAAACACATACCACATTTCAAAGACTTGTGCCCAAATTTAAGTTCCTTAATATTACTTTAAAGATGCTGATCACACCTACAAATAATATTCTGGATATATTGGGTTAAATATTATGTATTACTAAAATTAACATTACCTGTTTTTACATTGTGGCTACTAGATAATTTAAAACTACTACACATGTAACTTTCTTTTGGACAGTGTTGTTCTACATTATTGTCTACCTCAGGCCCTCCTTCCCAGGCTTCTGAGTCACACTCTCAAACTTCACCTCCTGTCATAGACCCCACACTGCTCCTACATGGACGTTTAGCCCTGACAACTTCATTTTTTGCTTCTTTGCCTCCATATATTCTATTCTGACTGTACTGTACTTTCTTACCCTAGCTCTGCAGCAAAAATTCCTAGTCATTGTTCCACAAACAGCTCAAGGTTTCCTTCCCTTGTGGAGATCCTCCACCCTCTAGTCCCCTCTTCAGCATCTGTTTCACATCTCCACTCCAAAACTGCAGCCATCTTCACGCAAGAATTTCTTAAAATCCTTTGCATTTCAGAATGGTCAGTACCAATCACATTGCTCAGAATCATCTGAGCAAGTTTTCTAAATTGTACATAAGTAGATAGTCCCACAAAGCATCTTTCAAAAATACCGTATGGCTGGGAATGGTAGCATATGCCTGTAATCCCAGTACTCAGAAGGCTGAGGCAGGAGGACTGCCATGAGTTCAAAGCCAACCTGAGCGGCATAGTGAGATCTTATCTCAAAAAAAAAAAAAAAAAGATTCATGATAAAAAAGCAAGAGAAGATTTACTGAATATTCACTATAGGTCAGGCACTACATTAAGTCACTGTGCACACCTTTTTTACACCACCCCACAGAACACAGGTACTACTCCCTCACTGGTACTGAAGCATGAGCCGGGTTAACAGCCACTGCCTAAAAATATTACAAAGCTCCTACATTATTGTAGGAGCTTTTGATAAAAATAGCATGGTACTAGCAAATAAAATAGACCTGAGGATCAATGGAACAGATTAGAAGATGCTGATACAACTACAAACACACTCAACCACCTTACCTTTGACAAAGAGTCAAACAAGATCATTAGAAGAAAGATGGCACTGGGAAAAGTGGCTCTACACATGCTTAAGACTAAAATAAGGCTGGGGAGATGGCTCAGTAGAATAAGTGCTTCCCTGGCAAGCACAAGGGCCTGAGTTCAATCCCCAGTTCCTCAAAAAAAAAAAAAAAAAAAAAAAGACTAAAATAAGTCTATCAGTATGCAGCAAACTAAAATTAAAATGGATCAAAGATATAAATATTAAAACAGAAACCATAATTCTACTAAAGCAGAAAGTATATGGAAATCTTAAAGACACAGGGGTAGGTAGAGTTCATGAACAAAAACCAAACTGTACAGGAAATACTTCAAAAGAATCAACAACTAAGATTTCATCCTACTGAAAAGCTTTGCATGTCAAAAGAAATCACCAAAGAAAAATTAAAAGTAAATTGTAATTTACTTTGTAAATTACAGAGTAAAAAGAAAACCCACAAATTGGGAAAATTTTTAACCAATAGTCCCTCAGACAAAGGACTTCTATTTAGAACATACAAAGACTTTTTAATATATTGGGCCCCTAAATTTAAAGACTCTATCAAAAAATGGGCATCTGAAATGAACACACTTTTCAGACGAAGAAATACAAATGGCAAACAAATGTATGAAAAAAATGCTCAATATCATTGGTCATTTGAGAAATGTAAATTAAAACAACACTGAGACTTTATCTCACCCCAGAAAGAATGGCTATCATCAAGAAATCAACCAATACCAAATGCTGGTGGGGTTGTGGGGATAAAGAACCCTTCTCCGCTGTTGATGGGAGTGCAGACTGGTACAATCACCCTGGAAATCAGTATGGAAATTCCTCAAAAAACACAATTAGAGGCTCCATTTAACCTAGCTATTGCTCTCTGAGTATTTTTCCAGAAGAACTGAAACTATTATACCACAGTAATATTTGTGCACCTAGCGTTTTTGTTTGATGTACTCAGTACAGGGTCTCACTACACAGCTCGGATTCATAGCAATCCTATTTTCAGCCTCCCCAGCGCTGGGATTACAGGCATGCACCACCATGCCCAGTCTCTGTCACAAGCTTGGCACACCTATGGGGCAGACCAATGTGGCATGTGGCACTGGGGATAGAACCTCATCCCTATGCATGTCTAAGCAGGCACTAAGTCCACTGAGCTATCTCACCAGCCCTGTGCACTCAATGTTTATAGCAGTGCGATTTGTCACAACTAAATCTTGGAAACAATCCAAGCACCCATCAACTGAAGAATGGATAAAAAAAGATGTTGTATTTTTATACAACAGAGTACTACTCAGTTATAAAAAAGATAAACTAGAGGCTTTTATAGGCAAATGGATGCAACTAGATATCATACTCAAAAAGTGACATAAATCAGACCTACATGTATAAACATTATATTGTCTCCCTAGTGTAAGACTCTGAAAAAGTAAATAAAATCTGAAAGGTACAATAGATACTGTGAAAGGGAAAGAAACTGTTCAAAGGGAAGGAACAATGGAGATGAGGGATAGGAGAAAAGAAAGAAGGGGAAAAATATCTATGCATATACACAGTTGACTTCTACTGGTCTACTGAAAGGAATAGTTAATGCTTTTTTTTTTTAACTAATTTTGCATGCTTATATCTGTAATCTGAACAACTACTTTGAAGACGACAAATGCAATATAACAACCACTGTTGAGTTCCCATCATCTTCTTTACTGAAATTCTGTATTGTTTCTAAATTAAAAAAAAAAATTTATTCTCTTAAAAAAATAAAGAACCACTGCCTAACACACAGCAGGCCCTCCAAAAGTATCTGATGAGTGAATGGTGGGGAGTTCTTGCTGTGGGAAAACAAGTAGTTTTGAAGCCAAAAAAAATTATGAGGTAGTTAAGGCATGGTAGTGCATGCCTGTAATCCCAGCACTTTGAAAGACTTAGGGTTTGAACCCCGCCTGAATAATGTAGACTCTGTTTCCTAGCCAAGGCTAGGGCCACTGACAACAGCCTGGATTCAATCCCCAGTAAAACACACACACACACACACACACACACACACACAGAGTTAAGATTGTAAATTTTGTGTTATGAGTATTTTACTACAATTGTTTAAGTTTTAAAAACAGATATTGAAATCAAAGAATAAGCCAAAAAAAAGTCTATAATAAGATGGTGCAAGGTCCATGCCTGTAGTCTCAGCTGCTTGAGAGGCTGAGGCAAGAGGATCACATATTTGAAGCTAGCCTAAACAACTTAGATGTTTCAAGATAAAAAGGACTGTGAATACAGCAGCAGAGGACTTGCCTGCCATATACAAGGACCTGATTCAATTTCCCATAGTGTAAGAAAAGAAGTCTTTCTAAAAAATTAATTTAAAGGAAAACAAGAGGGAAAATGTCCATCTTCATACACACATACACACACACACACACACACACACACACATATATATATATATATATATATATATATATATATTCATAATAAAGTCTATTTTAATAAAACAAAAGCAATACAAGACAGAAAAGTCAGAGAAAGACTTTATTTTTTTGGCCGAACTGGGGATTGAACTCAGACCCTTGCGCTTGCCAGGGAAGTGCTTATTCAACCCAGCCCCAAGACTCTTATTTTTGAAATCAGCCTCACTGTAATAGGTTTGGATAATCCTTACATTTTTAAGGACAAAAATTTAAAAGCTGTTCAGTGTGAGGAACACTTCCTCATGCTATTACTGTATCATAAAATTAGGGTGACTGCAACTGGAAAATATATTTTCTGCTACATGATGAACAGAAAGTGTAAAAGTGCTGCCAGGGGTCAAGTTGTTTTGAATATCCCTTCATATAATATATTCTCACCTGTTTACTCTGGAACAAGGGAAAAAGGAGCTGGACAGCCCTGCCCTAAAGGCGCTCACAGCCTGGCGCAGAGACAAGTTGGCAAGTGTGCCACCGCACAGGATATGAAAACAGCAGTCACAGACTCTCTAGGAATGGAGAAGGGCCTGGGACCCCATTGTAAGGAAGATGCATCTGGGTGAGGCTTGAACACCAGCTCTAGTCAGCTCAAAAGGCTGGGAAAGAGAACCTCTGGAGGAGGGAGCTCTCATGTCCTTGATCACAACCCCTGACCTGATTCAACAAGAGGCTTGGTCTCCCCTGGTGACCCAGAAGCATTATGACTCAAGGTGGATGACCTGAGCCAAGTTTTACTGGGTCTGTTTTTCATCATGATCTAACTACAGAGCTCTTAGCAACAGAGGCCAGGCTTTGGTCCCTCTCCATATCTTCCCAGTCAAGGTAAAACACCACAAGACCTGGTCTTCATGAAAGTTACCTTTCTCCTCTCTAAAACTGCAGTACATATATAATGGGGAAAACATGAACAAGAATGCTGTGTTTACACAGATGCAAGTGCCAACAATCCCTAGGATGCCAACGACTAAGAGCGCATTCCACCTCTTCACTGCTTTCACTTTCTCTACTTTAGGTAGAACCACTGCAGAGCACTTAGGAAACAAGGATATATATGTGAAGTTTAACATGGTCCCTAAAATTTACTGCTCAGAACACACATCTGCTTTCACCACTAAAAAAGGCAACTGTTCTTGTGAAAGGATGTTTTAACTACATTCGGGGAAGGTCCTACTCATCAAAACTCCTAAGGGAGCTCCAACTTTCTAACAGTTCCCTGTGATTCTTCATGCATGGTAATCTTTATATCTAACCAAAAGTTACACTAGTTTCCTGCCTAAAATTAGCAGTTCAAGCTGCTCCCTGAATGTACCAGACATACTGAATCTGTTTCTTCTTACCATCATGTTCTTCCCCAGATATCTGCATCTGTGACTCCTTCAGTGTCTTTTAGGTCTGTTCAGAGGTCACCATCTCAGTAGGAGATCTTCAGTGCCCTGACCATTCTATTTTAAACTACCCCTCTATCACAGGCGCCCCACCTACCCACTCAATCTCTCTTACCTTTCTTTTTCTCTTAAAATTATCATCTTTTAGGATACTGTAAAACATACATATTGAATTCTCTCATTTCTAGAAATGCCGTAAGAGCACTTACAAATTTTGTTCACTAAAGTTTTCCAGGTGCCTAGACAACTGTGTAACATGTAATAAGGGCTCATTGACTTGTCTCTTAAATGAATGAATGAAACAAAGAAATCCAAACTCTTATTATCAGTAACCCATACCACCTGCTGTCACAGAGAACATTTCTTGAATATGTTTCCACATCTTTTCTCTCAACTCTCAGCTCTATTGCTAACCCCTTCATTTTCATTGCTTAGACTCTATGCTTATTCAAAGGACTGATTCCTTCTCATAGCAGATTTTTTTGCCCCTCTCTGAACTCTAAGCAGCCTCTCTGATGTTATTCTTCTGTCTGGGGCTGTTTACCCCCACTGCCTGACAGCCAGGGTAGCAGTCAAGTGACTCACTAGTTTTGCATTACTCTGAAGACCATTCCTAGAGAAGGGGAACTACTGACAAAGGGAAATTTTGACTCAAAAAGTCCCATGTAGGGCCAGTGCTCTGTTCTGTTGTTCATCTCTGATGGATACCTGCAGTTTGTGTTAGATAAGTAAAGGGAACCATCAAATGATTCCAGGGCAACATAACTGTGTCAGAGTACTTAGGAAGCAAGGCTGTAAATGTGAAGTTCAATGCGATTCCTAAAATTCATTGTTCAAAACACATATCTACTTTTACCACTAAAAAAGGCAACCATCTTCTAAAAGGGCCATTTCTCTAAATGAGGCATTAAGTCAACCCAACTTTCACAGCCTTCTGAGGGACCGCTGTGTTGTGTAAATATGACAATGACAGTAATTGGCTCTCTTCAAATCAACCTCGCTTTATTCCTTAAGGCTCACTCCTATAAAACAAATAACTAAGGTCCGGCAAGACAGCTCAGTGGATAAAGCATATGCTTAGGCAAGTGCAAGGACTGGGGTTCGATCCCTGACACCACATGTCGTGCCAGCCCTGCTCCCAGGCAATCTGAGCAGGCCACCTAGACCACCTGTAATCCCAGTGCTAGGGAGACTGAAAACAGGAGGATCACTATCAGTTTAAGCTGCATAGTGAGATCCTGTACCAAATATATAACAATCTTTTTAAATATATGCATTATATATAGTGTATGCTTAATTTATTGCTGCTTTTAAATATTACTAGTATTTTACTGGGACTGATGCCAACTGTATCACACACCTACAAACTATGACTTGTATTTTTTTTTTTTTTTTTTTTTTTTGGTGGCCTCAGCCCATCTTGAAGGCAGAGCTGGCACAGCAAGTGGTGTCAGGGATCAAACCACTGTTCCCTGTGTTTGCCTAAGCTTGCCTAAGCTTGTGCTTTAGACCACTGAGCTATCTCATCGGCCCTCTTTGACTTATAATTTTTCCTTAATTTTAAAAATATTTTCTTTTATTTCATACAGGGTCTCGCTACACAGCTCGGACTCATAGTGATGCTCCTGTCTCAGCCTCTCCAGTGCTGGGATTACAGGTGTGCCTCACCACGCCAGGCACAGCAGCATGACATGTGGTATCAGGAATCGAACCCGGGTCCTTGTGCTTACCAGGCAGTTAGACCACTGAATAATCTCCCCAGTCCCAATTTCTCCTTAATTCTAAAGAGTACGGATTAAAAGATCCAAATGCCATCTGGATTTTATATTTTCAATGACATACTTCATGTACATCAATGGACTACCTCAGAGTTGTAGTATCTGTATAAAAATATGCTCTGTGCCACAAAAAATAAGCAGGCTCACAAACTGACCTAAAATGAAGGCTGAACTTCTAGAGCTATATCACTTGTATATCTTTGTTAAAGCAAAAAAGGAGTAGGAGGCTGAGGCAGGAGGATCACAAGTTCAAGTCGCACCTGGAGAAACTTGGTGAGAGCCTGTCTCAAAATAAAGAGTTGGGAATGTAGCTCAGTGTGAAATCTGTGATGCAATCCCCAGTTTAGAGACAAAAACAATAAACCCCTGCAGAAAAAGACATGAAAAGCTTGGGGCAGGTCAGTCCTGATTTCTTTGTTATCCTAGCCCACCACTCAGAAAGCCCACAGCCAGCCTCTTCCTAACACTATTCTGACCAAACTTCTTCAGAATCCTAAGGCCTCTCCACAGTTGTCACCCCGAAGCTCGGACTCCTCCCTCCACACTCACCGACAGACATTCACTTTTCCCTCTACAACTTCTACCTTGTCATCCCACCCTCTCCACATCCCACTGACAGGAGTTCAAAGCGCCCCCACCCCCTGCACTCAGCACTGACACTTCCAGCGCATCCAGCCTTAGCTCCTCTCCCAAGAACACGCTGCCCTGTGTGGTCTACCCCCACATGTGCCTACCACCTCCGCTAGGAATTCCGCACCGCCCAGCTCTGGGCATGCTGGGCTTTCACATGGTTAGGCGCCTGCGAGGGAGCAATCGAGTCAAGACTGGTATCTCTCGAACAATAACTGTCCCCAACAGGTCCCGGGGCTTCAGCCGGATCCAAACGCGCGGCTCACCTGGGGCGCGGCGGGGGGCGGCCTGGGGGTCATTCCTGCCTCGCGGGGAGTCTCCGGGACAGGGACTGCGGAGAAACAAGAGGGTGCTCACTGGGCTGCCCACGCAGCCGCCCCCTCGGCCACTGTGCAGTTAGAGGACGCAGCGCGCAGGCCCCGCCCCTGGCCGCGCTCCCGCACGCCCAGAGCCGAGCCTCCAGCGTGTAGGGGACAGTTCCCTCCGGCCACGCCCAGCCCCATCCGCAGGCGGTGGGCGAGGCCCCCAAGCCCGCGACGTGCCGCCCCGACCCGGGCACTCTGGAATCACCGCTTCCCGGCGGCTCCGGATTGGTGACCTCGAGCCCACCCAGGCCCTCGGGCTGGCCCCTCCCGTCCCGGCTGCAGATTTCTTCTCTGGTTCTTTTCAACAGAAGAGCCAGATGCCCAAAGCGGTGTCCGCCGCAACGGGGGGTGGACAATGGCCGCAGCGGAGGCGCAAACCCAGAAGTGCGCCTGCGCACGCGGAGCCTCACGCCAGCACCTCCCAAGCCACGCCGCGCTTAAGGACTACACTACCCAGAACCCCTCGCGTGCAAGCCTTATAAAAAACAGCCTTTAGGGGCGTTCTGTGGGACGCCACGATGAGTGTTGAGGAAGACCGGCTGTTCGTTTTAAATACTTGTATGTTGGTTCAGTGACTGGGCTGGGGAGATGGCTCTGTGGAATAAGTTGACTGAGCGCCTTCTGCGGGTTAAGGGTATATTGCTAGTGGTGGGATACGAATATGGGTTGGCGAAGGCGCCAGTGGACAAAGGCAGACGACAAAACGTAAATATAGCAACAAGATAATTGTGGGTCTGGACTTTAGCTACAAGAATAAGACAGGAAGTAAGGCCACCCATGGGGTCATTACCAAAGCTTTGGATATTCTTGAAACTCCCCGAACTACATTTAGTATAACCAATGACACTCAATGAAATACTTAATTTTAATGCAGAGAAAAAAGAAACAAAATTATGTGACCCGAACAGTGACCAAAACAAATTGCCATTGCCATATTATTTCATTTCTTGGTATCCCATTGCTCAGGATTTGGTGGTTGGAATAAGCCATAAATAGATAGAAAATGTCAAAGCAAAGATAGATGAACTTTTAGATATAGCTATCAGATTTTTGGATGACAAAAATTAATCTAAATTTCCTAACCTTATAGGATGTGGAGGAAGGAAAGGAAATGAGAGACAAGGACTTGCTAAATCAGGCTAGACTCAAACTTGCAATTTTCCTGTCTTGGCCTCTCAGGTGCTGTGGATTACAAGCACGTGCCACCAAGTGAAGCCTCAGTCTTGAATTCTTAACCTTAGAGCATCATATACTAACAAGGTAGAAAATGATTACAAATGAAAGTACCTAGTGTTATATTGCTTTATCAAGGATGTTGACATTAAGCAGTAATGACGTCTCCTGCTGAGGTGGTATGTTTGCAATCCCAGCTACTGGAGAAGCTGAGGCAATAAGACTGTAAGTTTGATAACTTGGACTTTAGCAAGATCTTGTCTCAAAAAAGGCTAGGGCACCAGGGAGATACCTCAGCAGCATAAGTGCATGCCTGGCAAGCACAAGGTCCCAAGTTTGATTCTTGATACAAAAAAAGAAAAGGCTAGGGGTGTAGTTTCTAAAACACCAATCAAGAGCAGTAGTGATCAACAGTCCATGCCAGGAGGACATATAAAAATGTTCAAGATCTGTCTTTTAGGGACTGACAGAAACTTGGGAGTTTTGTAGAAAAGAACAAAGGCAAGGTTTGGGGTTGCATCCCTGGCAACATGGGCAATCCTAGTCAGGCTGTTGCCTGGTCACTATCTCAGGACTGTTTCTTTGGAATGACAGCTTCTGCTTGGGTGGGCGGATGGTAGGGCTTAGCAATGGGTGGTTGACAAGGTTCTGCTTTTCCTGAAATTCAAAATGAATGCAGGTTTTGAGACGTTCCTCCAAGGAATCTAAAGTTGGACATTAAGCCAGGCATAGTGGCACATGGCTGTAATCCCAGCACTCAGAAGACCGAGGCAGGAGGATTGCCATGAGTTCAAGACCAGACTAAATTAAAAGTGAGACACTGTCTTAATAAATAAATAATAGGACATTGCAAAAGCTGTCTCTTGGATGTCCTTCCAAGTACTGAAAATTACTTTCTTCTTAAAATCCTAAGTCTTAAAGGGGGATGAAATAGGCTAGGAGAATTTGGGGTTGATAAACCTTGCATTAGTAGTTTTTTTAGAGAGACATGACTTAAATGATTAAAATGTACCTACATACACAGCTGAAAAGGGATCTGACCCAAAGTTTTAAGATAATAAAGGAGACATATAAAATCAATATAGAGATGTCAGGCTTTATTGTGCTTTCAGTTACCCATTGGGCCTCTCCAGGTCCAATTTCTATTTTTTTTTTTGAACTGGGGATTGAACTCAGACCCTTGTGCTTGCCAGGGAAGTGCTTATTCTACTGAGCCATCTCTTTAGCCCTGGTCCAATTTCTAGATCTCTGTTGCAAAGCCTAATAGCAAAGTGAGAGAAAGGAGAGAGAGAACAGAGTAAAGTTAAGAAAGATGGGGGGGGGGGAATGGGCTGAGGAGGTGGCTTGGTGGAATAAGTGCTTCCCTGGCAAATGCAAGGGCCTGAGTTTGAGCCCCGGTTCTGCAAAGAAAAGAAAGATAGGGTAGGTAGACTAGATGGTGCCTGGTTGTGTGTGTGGGGGGGGTGTCATGAAATGTGAATTTTACTTTGTGTGACAGGAACCATTGAATTAGCAAAACAGTGTGGAATTACTTATTACTAAGAGACAGTAAGAGGAACTTTTTGTGTTATCCTGGAATTGGTGACCAGCACTCAGAATGGAGAATTAAATTCTACATTCTAAAGAGAGAAAAAAACATAAATATCTTGTTTTAGTTCCTTATCTTTCATCGCTGAGACAAAATGCTGAATATTCAAAGGAGGAAAGATTTATTTGGCTCACAGGCTCACAGGGTGAGAGGTTGCAGGCTATAATCAGCTGACTCTAAGGCAGGGTGGCTTGGCAGAGTGAAAATACAAAGAATCAGTTCAGGGCAAGTAGAAGACTGCAAAAGGCAACAAGAGTTCTTAAGAACATCTATCTGCCTCTTTTATCTAGGCTACTTAGGATAGGCAGCGCTCACACCCTTAATCCTAGTGCCCTTGAGCCTAGCATTGCATCAGGAATCAATTCCAGTGTCACACACTCTAGATCCAGCCACCTCTGAAAAAAAACCCCACTCCTGACCACAAGAGGCTTTGGGAGGACCTCTGGACAGAGCCATAACACACCTCAAGTCTTACAAAAGGAGGCTGGATGCTGAATCTGCCCTGCTGCTGTTAAGCATAGCTTCAGTGCTGCTCCTCTCACAGGCTATCTAAGGAGATTGGGATGGGAAAGAAGAGGCAGAATTTCTGAGAACAGCAAGTCATTCACCTAGTATGGAATGTCATCTGCCATCCCCCCCCCCACCAGAGAAATGTGTGAGCGAGAAGCAGTCAGACAGTGAGAGTACCCAGGGGAGAAGGTTTTATAAGTTACCCCAAGGTCTCCCCCAAGGAAAGAAAACAAACCAGGAAACATCACTGACTGAATTTCCATTGTTTGACAGTAAGTGGATACACTGGAAAATAACTGGGCTTTAGCCCCATGGGGCTTGGGGAGTACAGTGCACAATAATAAGAGGCTGTAGAATTAACTGGATGTGGGAAAGTGCTGAGGCAATTGGAGGAGCTTAAAGCAGAGCCAGCATCTGGAGCCAGAATTCCCAAGTCAGGTATTCCATGAGTTTCCTCCAAGGACCCCCCTAAGTGCACTTCCATTTCTGGCCATGTGGCTCAACAACTTTAATGCCAGACAAGATCATTTTAAAATCTTTCAAGGTGCACTGATGAGCTGTAAAATTAATAAGGAATACGCAATAGCCGAAACCAAAACCAAATCGGTAACTTGGCATGATAGGCAGACCACGAAAGCTAGCTTTCTCCCAAAGTGGTTTGCCAAATGGGGCAAGCTTGAGCTTGATTTTCATACTCCTGTAAGTACAGGGACCAGCTGATAAAATCCAGGTCCCATCAAAGTAGGGTGACTAATAGACCTTTCTTACTTCCAGTAAGAATTAGCATTCCAAGGATGAGTTGTGCCGGTGTCCCTCAGGTAAATTGGCTGTTTCAAAATTGGGAATGAGTAGAAGGGCCAAATATTTCTCCTGAGAATGTACTATCACGAGCTAGCCTTTGTGGATTTGTAACCTAACTCATAGTTCCTGGGTGGCCTGAATACTGCAAATTTAGAATAGTTTCTAATTAACAGTACTTTCAGGCATCAAGAATTCACAAATTATGCTCGAAACAGCCTATCTTTGACCCAGGTTCCAAGAGACTTTCCCATGTGTTATTCTAAGAAATTCATGATAATCTTGAATCACATGAATCTACACATAGAAAATGAATGATAGAAAATGTATCATGATCAGATTCATAATAATACCAAATATTGTGGGTGCAAATATGTTTAAAAGGTTCCCAAAATTATTTTAATAAACTAAAGTGGTGGTTGAACATATTAAACAAGAGAGGGCTAAAGTATTGCCAGATAAATATTGTCAAATAAAACAGCTACAAATGAAAACCAATAATAAGTTAAATTAAAAACTTAATAAATCAAGTTAACAGACTAGACATGACAAAACAGATAGTCAGTGACCAGAAACTTGATCTGAAGAAATTACCTACAATAGACAAAGAAAGGGAAAAAATGAAAATAGAGGTCTGTGACCTATTTAAACTTGATTCCAGAAGAAGAAACAAGAACTGAGGCAGCATTTGAGAAGGCTGAGAATTTCCAAAACTGATAAAAGATACAAATTTATAAATTATAGAATACTGACATCTCAAGTTGGAAGAACAAAAATAAGTTTACACTATGACTCATAGCAGTGAAGCTATAGAAAATAAAGATCTTAAAAATAGCTAGAGAGGCTGGCAAGATAGCTCAGCTGACTAAGCACTTGCTTTGGCAAGCACAGGGACCAGGGTTCATCCCCAGCCCAGCATGCCTTGCCAACCCTGCCCCCGAGGCCCGCTGAGCAGGCAAACGAGTCCAGACATGGTGGCGCACACCTGTAATCCCAGCACTTGGGAGGCTAGAAACAGGAGGATCATTACAAGTCCGAGCTGCATAGTGAGACCTTGTTCCAAATACATAAATGGAAAAAAAAAAAAAAAAAGCTAGAGAAAAAAGACAGACCTGTGAAGGATAGAAAAATTAGAAAACAGAGGAGAAGTCATAAGACACTTGGAACAATATCTTCAAGAATGAGGATGAACTAAAGCCTTTAAAAACACAATAGATATCAGTAGATAATCACTTAAATTGGGCATTCTTTTTTGTTTCATCATTTTTTGGGGGGGCATTCTTAAAATGAAAGGATTTCCATCTGGAAGACCATTTAGAGATTTTTTAAAAAGTGAACAAGGAAAATGGCAAATTAAAATTACGTAAAAGAATCATGTCTGTGGGTTAAAAAATAGATAAAACCAACAAAATACACCTAAGGCAGAAAAATAGTAACTAAATTAAAATATATGTCACAGAAAAAAAGCATGGAGCTGATCAGAAGTTCTTGAATTTTTTTGGAGAATAGACAGGGCATCAATGGCATGACTACATACCATAAAGATCCCTTTTTTCTTGGTTTCTTTTCCTTTTTAATGGAAAGCTTCCCAGCAGGACTCTTCATCCTTTGATCTCCACCCTTTTGTTGAAGCTGACCTGCAAAATTCAATGTCATATCAGCTGAAAATTGTGGGAAAAAATAGCCTGTTGAGTTTTATATCTCCAAGTTCTTTTTTTTTTTTTTTTTGTGCAGGGTCTACGCTATGCTGCCCACATTCATAGTGATCCTCCTGCTTTTTGCCTCCCACATGCTGGGATTACAGGTGTTTGCCACTACGCCTGATTGCATTGCTGGCTCAGCGCACCTGAAGGTGGGGCTGGCGCGGCATGGGGAACCAGGGATTGAACCCTGTTCCCAGCGCTTACCTCAGCAAGTGCTTAGTCCACTGAGCTATACTGCCGGCCCTAGTCTTAGATGCTTTTTGTTGTTGTTGATTTGAAGCAAAGTTCTCTCTCTGGGGACCCTTAGTTTCTGTCTCTTCTTGTCTGTCATTCCCTCTTTCTTCTGCCTCTCCCAGGCCTTTTCTGTCTGCCTTATACACCAGGCTGAAATCTTCTCTATCCAGAGGGAGGGAGGAAGGGAGGAAGGGAGGAGGAGGTAGAGGGAGAGAGATTATTCTTTACTCTCATATCTCTCAGCTACCCTTTCCTTTATCAACTGAACTTCTAGAAAATGTACTGTCTTGTCAAATCCAGGTCCCCACATCTGCTCATACTGATTTTGCCAAAAAGACCAGGAATCCACCAGTTGCTGATTTTTCCCTTACTTTGTCCACGCAAAACCAACTTTCTTGAAATTGTTTCTTCCCTCGGCTCCCAATACTGTATTACCTCTTATCTTTCATTATTTCATTTTCCATAGTTTCACTTAGCCAAGGTCAGCAATGGCCTGAAAATATGGAATGGAAAATTCCAGAACTGAACAACTGATAAATTCTTATGATTTGTGTCACATTGAGCACTGATGTACACTGGACATAAGCCATTTCTTTGCCTAGCATGTCCACCTATGTTCTCAGTCTACTGGCCCTTTAGTCCCTTACCTATTGACCATCAGCTTGATTGTCTTCTTATTGCACTGCTTGTGTTTAAGGACAGTAAAATATTGGGGGAATCACATAAATATACTTTTCTATTTGTTTGTTTGTTTATCTTCCTTCATTTTGTTTGTTTTTGACACAGTCTCACTATATAATTCAAGCTGACCTGAGCTCACTATGTAGCCCAAGTTGACCTCAAACTCATGGTGTTCCTGGCTCAGCCTCTAACTTAGTGTTGAGATTACAGATGTGTGCCACCAACCCCAGTTCACATTAATATACCTTTTATTCCAGAATATTGTTGTAATTGATTTGCTGTAGTTATTGTTGTTAATTTTTTTTCACTATGCTTAATTTATATATTAAATGGGGGCTAGAGAGATAGCTCAGTGCATAAACACCTGCCTGGCAAGCACAAGGTCCTGGTTTTGATCCCTGGTGCAAAAAAATTAATCCCTGGTGCAATTAAAATTATAAAATTTGGTATTCTCTGTGCTTTTAATTATTCACTGAGAAGTCTTGAAATATATCCCCCATGCATAAGGATAGAAACTGTTCAATAAAGCCTAGAGAATTCCTAAACTAGGGTTTGTAGGAGGAGTGTGTACATATTTCAGTGGCTGAGATCTGTTCTGAACAATTTGGAAGGTAATATTATTTCATACCCATCTTTTTCAATCTCTTGATAGATACCTCACCTTGAGGCATTCCTTCAAAAGGTTGCTCCACTGTGCTCTTTATTTTGATAACTTGCATCTCTATCATACTCCTGCAGCTCATATATAACTCCATCTATACACGTAGCAGATCACTGTCCCACATCACACCCAACGCCTAGCACAGTACATCTTTAAATTCCTTATAAATTTCAAAACCTGGGTTGTTTTTGGTCTGAGTAAATCTTATGGTGGACAGGGGATGGCCCCCCAAACACGTCCATGTCCGAATTCCCAGGACCTGTGAATATGTTTATTTTCATGGCAAAATAGCCTTTGCACATGTGTTTAGGGTCTTGAAATAGAGAGCTTATTCTGGCTATATTCTAGGTGTGTCAATCCTTAAACATAGAGAACTTTTTCTAGATAGTCAGAAGGTGATATGACTATAGAAAAATGGCCAGAGATGTACAATGTTGCTGATTTAGCACAAGGGCTTGAGTTCAAACCCAGGTTCCGAAAAAAAAAAAAAAAAAAAAAAAAAAGTTGCTGACTTGTCGTTGGTATGAGGGGAAGTAAGCCAAGGGATGTAAGTGGCTTCTATAAGCTAGAAAAAGTAATAAACAGATTTCTTCTAGAGCCACCAGAAAGAAAGGTAGCTTTCCCCACACCTGGATGTTGGCTTGATGTCGTAGATATTTCGAAGCTTACCTAAAAGTAGTTTGGGATTTTTGTGTGAATTATGGTCACTGTGAACCAAAATGCATGAAGAAGAGCAAGCACAGTTCTCCCTAGTTTGGCCCTGCAGCTGCCGGGTAGGATTCCAGTCAGCTGGAATCTGTTCTCTGAGTGTTTCTGGAGCTGTAAGCTTAAAGCTCACAGGGATTGGACAACTGAGTACTCGTGTTTTCCTGGTAGGGAGCTCAGACCAACAAGTTTACTGTTGCACGAAGACCCATAGAAAACCACAAGGCCTGTGGTAAGGAGCCTCCAAGCCAATCAAATGCCACACACTATGACAACAGCCTAGGCTGCAGTGCCTAAAGAAGCCCTGCCAAGTCCAGTACAAGGAAAATGGGCTGACATGGTGGAACTAGCGGCACCTTACTAAGTGGTGCCTGAAAAAGTGTCTTCACACCTCTGCACTGGTGCACAAGAGCCTGCCCCTCTACTTGGGGGAAGGATGATGCAAGACACAGTGAAACCTTGCTCCAGCCAGAGGGAGTGGAAGGGATCAGTCTTGAAAACCAAATGTCTTTCCTGTACACTGGATCTTCAGTTCCACACTCAGCCTGCAGCATATCCAGCCTTTGTGCTCAGCCTTCTTCCATCACACAGAACATCCAAGTTGCAGTCACCTAAGACATTCTTTTCTTTTCTTCTTCTTTTATTTTTTGGTACCAGGGATCAAACTCTGGACCTTGCGCTTGCCAGGCAGGCTCTTATGCTGCCGAGCTATCTCCCTGGCCCTCACCTAAGACATTCTTAAAACGTCTCACCTTGTGGTTTCCACTACCTGAGAGGAAATGCATGCTGGACCAGATCTGATGCGGTTACGCCAGAGAAACTGAGATTCCTGGAGCACTGGGGAACCTGAGCGTTTTCTGCACACCTACGGCTCTGATTGGGGACTTCATAGCTTTAACCCTCTTCCGCGAAGTGTGAGGCTTGGGGCACGCAAGTCTCAGTCCCTGGGTTATTCTTCCTCCAGTAACACCGGGCACCTGCTTGGCTGCACCCTTTTAGGGCATTGGCCTCCGGGCCGCTGGGCTCGAGCGCCACCTAGTGGTCACTGCAACCCACAACTGTTGTACACTGTTCACATAATACGAATTTGGCAGTTTTCTACCTGCTAGGACGCGCGCGCGCGCGCGCGCGTGTGTGTCTGTGTGTATTTAGTACAGAGTCTCACTATGAGGTCAGACTTGTAGCGATCCTCCTGTTTTCAACCTCCCTAGCGCTGGGATTACAGGTGTGCGCCACCACGCCCAGACTCAGTGGCGGTCAGCAGTTCTGGGGGCTGGGCCCGCACAGTGTATGGTGCTGGGGATTGAATCCCAATCCCTGTGTTTGTCTAAGCAGGGGCTTGTTGCAACTGAGCAGGCCTACATAATTGCATCACACTCCCCTAAACCAAAAATATTCGAGATAGAATAAAGCCAGCTCGTTAGTACAATTACAACTAAAGTTTTACTTAATTATGGATACACAAAAAGTTGCAAAAGTAGCGTGCAGTGGTCCTGTGTACTCATCGTCCTGCTGCTCCAATGGGGCCTTGTACACAAACCCTTGCATATTATGAAAAGCAAGAAACTGGTATTCACATAGTACACTCAACTATTCCACAGGTCTTACTCGGATTTTTATCTTTTTTTTATTTTTTAATATTTATTTATTTATTTATTTATTTTGCATATGCTGTTTTCTTTTATATTTTCTTTAATATTGAGGATTGAACTCAGGGCCTTACCGCTGAGCTATACCCTCAGCCTTTCTATTGTTATCTTTTATGAAAGAGCATCTCATTCAGACTCCAAGTTGCCCAGTTTGGGCTTAAATTTGTAATCTTCCTTCCTCAGCCTAAGAGTCCTGGAATTGCAGATGTG
Source organism: Ctenomys sociabilis (assembly GCA_004027165.1). Classification (NCBI taxonomy): domain Eukaryota; kingdom Metazoa; phylum Chordata; class Mammalia; order Rodentia; family Ctenomyidae; genus Ctenomys; species Ctenomys sociabilis. The sequence continues at coordinate 15,542 of PVKA01008247.1, read as the reverse complement.
TGCCATCTCACCCAGCTTTTTGTATACCTTTAGGTACAATTCTATGGCACTTTATCACATGTATGTGTTCATAAAACCATTACCTTTTTTGTGTGCAGTGCTGGTTGTGTGGATCAAATCCAGGCCTTGCACATGTTAGGCAAATGCTCTACCTCTGAGCTATACTGTCAGTCCCATTGTTATATTTGCTACAGAATTCTTATCACAATGAAGATACTTCCTTGTATCCTGGATCACACTCTTCTAAACCAAAATAATTCTGTCTCTTTACTTGAGATAGAATAAAGTCAGCTTTTATGGTGATAGGCTTCCTGCTTCCTTCTCTAACTCATGAAAACCACTGATCTATTCTGTACTTCTGTCCCATCCAGCGGGTCAGTCAACGCAGGTCACCTAGGGGAGGAGAGGGGACTGACAAAGACAAAGAACAGGTACGCGAGAAATGGAGACAAGACAGGATTCTGATCAAGTCTCGTTTATTCAAGGAAGCGATACAGCTTATATAGCAGAGGGAAGGGAAGTCAATGTCACTAATGACGTAGGTATATTAGGGTAATGCTATAGGCTAACAATACTCAGGTGATCAACTAAGGGAGCACTCAGGAAGTCTAACTAAAGGAACACGAGGCAGGAAGTCATAATGCAGCAATTCTATAGGAAGTGTAACTTATATCCATAAAAGGAATAGAAACGAAGGCTTCCGGACTATGGTGCCCTCCACATATTTCTATATTTTTATCATTTCTAGAATGTTAAATAAATGAAATCACACTATGTGTGTGTGAGCTTTTTTTTTTTTTTTTAGGCAGGATCTTGTTATATAGTTTAGACCGGCCTCAAATTCATGCAAATCCTCCTGCCTCAGCATCCCAAGTGCTAGGAATGTAGGCACATGCCATCACGCCCAGCTTCTGAGGTCTTGAAATGCCTACGTTATCATGCATGTCAATTCCTTTATATTGCTAGACATTTTTCTGTTGTATTTAATACAATTGTGTTGTAGGGAAACTGTACCACTGTTTGTCATTAATTCAGTCTAATTGACTCATGGTGTGGGGGTGGTACTAGAAAACTAGACACCTACTCCCCCAGACTCACACACAGTGAGTCATAGGTGACTAGGGCCTTGTCACAGACCTCCTTGGATAGCATTCAAAGAGGTTTGATCTTGGTCAGTCTGCTGGCCACCACTGATCCTGCCAGCCACCCTCAAGACAAATTGTATTCTCTGAATTCTCTCAAGCCCCAGAATGTGTTTTTCAGTTTAATAAGAGTTCTCTGTAGCCAAAGCTTTCTGGGTCCCTGCCACCCCAAATGATGTTCTCCTACCTCTCTGCCTGGGCCTCCCTGGCTGAGGGCTCCACACTCCTTAACTCCATCCCAGCTAGGGCTCCTCACCCAGCCAAGTGCTGCCACCCAGGGTCAACATAGTCCATGCGGGTAAAGAGGATCAAGTACAGAAGTTCTCTTTGAGTTATGACCTAGACACCCACCTGTCCGAAGAACCCACTCTCCCCAGCAGGTCATTTGTCCAGTGGTTTGAACACAAGTTGTGTGGGCACCGGCCTTAGTAAGGACTTAGTAAGGTTTGTTCTTGTTAATTGATGAGTGGGCCCAAGAATATTCTGGCACTCCATGTTTGCCTGGATCTCATGGTCTGTCTTGCTTTAACCAACTCTCCACATAGGATACAAGTCATGAACAGTATCTACCCAGGGAAGGTTTGCTTAGCTTCTTCTGTGCTCTTGAGACAAGGATATTCAAGGGCTGGGGAGATGGCTCAGTGGAATAAGTGCTTCCCTGGCAAGCACAAGGGCCTGAGTTCAATCCTGGTTCCACAAAAAAAAAAAAAAAAAAAAAAAAAAAAAACCAAAAACGGGTGTTTAATGATCCTGGAACATCATTATGATTTGTAAGTGTCCCCCAAAAGTCTCATGCAGTCATGGGGCAGACTTCTAGACTTTGTGATTCATTATGATCCAGTGCTTGGATTTTGGGTGTGAGTGCTACATCTGGCCTGGGGCGGACAGCCCTGAATGCAACATAAAGCAGACAGACTTGCTCTCTGCAGCCATTGTTGGCCCTGCTCCTCCCACTTGCTCTGGCTGTTTTGCTGTATTCCACCACCATGAACTGCTGCCCTCTGCCATGTGCCACTCTGCCTTGGAGCCAGCTGACTATGGACTGAAACCTCCACAAACTGTGAGCTAAATAAACCTTTTACTTCCTTTATTTTGGGTGTTGGGTATTTTGTCTCAGCAACAAGGGAAAAGTAGGGGCCAGGGAAATGACTCCGTGGAATAAGCGCTTCCCTGGCAAGCGCAAGGGCTTGAGTTCAATCCCTAGTTCTGCCAAAAAAAAAAAAAAAAAAGTAAAAACAAGAGAAAAGTAGCCGAGACAAATGTGGGTGGCTAGCTGTATATGACAACTGATTGCACCTGTCCCTCCAGCACACAAATGGCATCTTGAACTTGTGCAGCCAAGCCAGTGGCTATGCTTAGAAATTTTAGAAACCCAAACACAAGATAGAGGAGGGCAGAGAAAAAGTGAGACATCAGACATCGACAATATTTTTTTTTCATGTTCTATTTATTGAATTAATTAGGCTTGGTTTGATTGAGGTGAGGTTTCCCTATATCACTCAGACTGCTCTCAAATATGTGGGTTCAAACAATCCTGTCTCTGTCTCCCAGATAGCTGGGAGTAAAAGTATATGCCACCATGCTCAGCTATTATAGCTGAGTTTTAAAATAAACTGGCAAGTTAAGTAGTGTGCAACTATTCGGAGGTAGTTTTGCTTATGACAACATCCAACATTATGACTACATACACAAATGCAGGGGACATAGACAACATAGGACAATTGTCCTGAGGCTGAATATGCCCCCAGTACAGAGCCTGCTAAGTGGCTCAAGCCAGGGAGGATGCCATATGCCAAGTAAATGCGGGCTCAGTGACCTGGACTCAGGGCTTCACTTCATTATAAAGACAAATGGTTTTTGGAGATAGCTAGGCCCATTCCTTCATTATTTTATGGAGGAAATAGAAGCCCAGAGAGGGCAAGGACAGTAGTTGGCAGAGGGATATGGAGCAGGAAATTCCTAAGTTACATTGGAGCACCATATTTTAAACATCCATCAGGTAAAAGCTGGTACAACAATTTAAGTTTTTAAAAAAATAACACACATTGGTAGAGTGGGCATTGATCATTTGCGTAGCTTTCCCTCCTTTCTTTTCCACTTTCTTTTCAGCTCCATTTCCAGTTCTGCTGCTGTGTGGTTTCCTTTGTCACTTTCTATTTCATCTGCTTAAGGAAGGAGCCTGTTTGTGACCTGCAAGGAAATATGAGTGAAAGTCACCTGGCTCCTTTTCTCTCCCGAAGCCATTGGGTAGGATCACAACCTGCCTGGAGCTGATAGGCTCTGTTCTTCCAGTGACCTGGGAGCCAGACCTGGGGCGTTCTGCGTAATCGGCCTGCCACTGCCGCAGCTGCAGCTCAGTGGTTACCATGGCGACCCACCAGCAGGTGTAGACTGTTTCCCCCTAGTGGCCATACGGGAAACCTGCTCTATCCTTTTCCATTGTACAGAGAAGCGGCTTACGCACTAGATGCCAGTTCCTTTACAATTTGTCCCTGAGCTGAGTCCTGGCTTCAGTCTCCATCCTCACCACATCTCCTGCTGTTTTGCTTCTCTGCCTGGGCTCAGTCTTCTCTGGTTTTGTCACCCAGGTCCAGTTCCCCTAAGCATCCACCCTTCCATCCAGGGTCCTGAAGAGGATTTAAGAAGGATGGTCACCCAGGGCACCTCCAGAGTCCCTCTAAACAGTGCAAAAATCTAAAGTGCTGTGGACTAACACCTTTACCTCAGATGAATGCCCCCTGAAAACCCTTGATTCAAACCTCAGCCTCCAGAGCTGCTTCTCTGCATGACCTGTTTGTCCTTCGGGTGGGATCCCCTAGACAGGATAGCAGGGCAGGCTTCCAGAGAATTGCTGGTGTGTGCAGGATGGGGAGTGCCTCACTGGAGCCAGGTAGGCATATAGACCAGCTGGGACAGTGACAAGGTCCTACAAACACGAGTAGGGGATGGGGCCCACCCTAGCCTGGGCTGGGCAGAAAGGCTTCCTGGAGAAAGTGATGCCTGAGCTGAGCCTAGTGGAAGGGTTGGAGAAGTTGAAGGAGCTCTCTCTTCAGGCTCTGCATTCTTGAGGGGCTTAGACTTCATTAAGGTCACCCTTGTTCCCTCTCTGCCTTTTTCTTCCTTTCATCCTGCCCCCTTTCCCTACTCATTCTCCCCTTCCATCCAGGGTCATTCTCCCTCAGCCCTATGACTGCAACAAGCACCCCCTTATTACATGCAGTCCTTTCTACTCAGACAGTTCTCAACTTGACTTACTTGTTTTACTGACAACCCCAGTTGTCTCAGTTATTTTTCTCTTATTGCTGGGACAAAATACCCGGTACCTAGAATCAAGGAAGGTAAGGTTTATTTAGCTCAAAGTTAGTGGAGATTTCAGCCCATATTCAGCTGGTTCTTAGTTAGAGTGGCACTTGGCAGAAGAATCAGTTCATGGAGGTGGAAAACAGCAAAGAGCAAAGGAAGGAGCAGCAGCTGGGGCAGTTAGCAGGCCTCTCTCCTACCCTTATATTGCATACAGATCATCCATCCCAGGGCGTGTGTAGCACTCACACCCACAGTTCCAGCACTGGATCATGAACTAATCACAGACTCCAGAAGCCTGCCCCAAAGATTGCATGAGGCTTTAGGGGGACAACTAGACACGAACCATACCTGCTTGACAGTTTGTCCCTTTAAGACCTACAGAGAGAAGTTTGAGGTCCCTTTGTCAGTGTGACTTAAAGGGGGTCCTAGAAGTGCCTGGCAAAATGACAACCATGCTCCAGGAAGCAGAAGAGGAGGAGGTGGGAGGACGGAGGCAATGAATGTGGTGGGAAAGGGGGAAGCCTGAAGTCAGGGTTGCGGGCAGGTGGGGAGCTCCTTCCTAGGCCCACCCTTTCCATCATGTGTTCATCATTCCCTGAACCAGTGAGTGTGAGCCCCAGGCATGGCCTGACATCGCAACCTTCTGTACCTTTGTCTCTCCAGCTGCCTGGAATCTTCTAGAAGCTGGCAGAGGGCAGGCCATGGCTTTTTCTTAATCCTCAGACTTTATCATTCATTCTCTGAATGGACAATTGTGTGAGTAGGTGAACAGATGAACAGCTTCTTCTTGTAAAAACAATAAACAAGGAGCACCCCACACACACACTGGGTCATCATTCTCTGACTTCCAGACTCCCAGTTCTGTCCCAACACTGTCCCCAAAATATTTGATCATAAATTATTAAAGTGAATTAAGATTTGATTGAAATAACCACAGACTCTCTCTCGCCCCCGCCCCAGGCTGCAATGACCAGATTACATCTCCAGGCACAGAAGTTTGACATTTTGTTGCAAAGTCATTTTCTTCTCATTTCCTTATGTTGCTAAAATATTCTATTTCTATGTACTTCCCCTTTGTGTCCCCATTACTCACGTTCAGTTAAATTTATCTGCTGCCATTTAATCATCTGAGAGCTTGCTGCTGTGAATGTTCCTAGGCCCTGATTTTCCTCCCCAGACCATCTGTCTCCTCGTGGGCCACTGTGAGCAGAGCCCACCGCCTCCCCCAGGAGGTGGGGCTCCTGGGCCATCTTTGCACCTGGGGTCTCCTCCAGGCAACCCTGACTTCAGGCTTCCCCCTTTCCTACCACACTCACTGACCTCTTCTCTCCCATCTCCTGCTCTTCTGCTTCCTGGAGCATGGTTTACATTTGGCTTCCAGACCTGGCACTTCTGGGTCCCTTTAAGTCACACCAAGGCCCTTCGGTATGACTCACATTTCTTCTCTCAGTAGGTCTTTAAAAGATCAAAATATCAAGCAGGGCAGCCAGTAAATTTGGAGGTTGTTGGGTGCTTGCTTGGAATACTGCCATGTTGGCTGGGACACCATCACCTCTCTCATGGATGCTTAAAGCATGAAGAAAAGCTTTTCCTCCTGGAGCCACTTGGAAGACCAGAAAGACACACCATGACATGAGTAGAATCCCAGCTTGGCCTCTCATTAACTATGTCCTTTGGAGACTTTGTACTGCAATTGAGATTCAGGACTTAGGAATTGTTCAGGGCAGGGTTGGTCAGGACCCAGCAGCCACAATACCTCTTCCAGGAGGAAAGACTGAAAGCCTCAGATGGCAGCATGGACTGGGCATCTGTGGTGTCCTGGGATCTGTGGGCATATATAGAGGGTTGGGGCTGTGAACACCCCTCCCCAGGCCAGTGGGGCAAGGTGCCTGCTCACCTCAAGCTTATAGCAAGGGCCTTCTGTGGGCCACTTGGGAAACTCAGTCTGTGTCCACAGTAAACCATGGCAACTGTGTCAGAGAACCTCAGTGCCAAGAGACATGTGGGCCAGATGGCTTTGGGGTATAGCACAGAGGGTAAGGATCTGCCTGCATCTTGAGGTTGTGAGAGCAATGGACGAGTTTGCTTTAGGTACACAAGAGGTACACATGGAGCTGCCCTAGAGCACATTATGGTGTGACTCTGAAGTGGCCCCAAGGCCTCATGTATTTTCAAGGTGACTAGATTATGGAGGTGCTATAGCTGAACTGTTGGGAGGTAGGGCCTGGTTGGAGGCCACTCGCTTGTGTGACCAAAACAATCTGTCTTACCCCACCCCTCCCTTGTCTCTCTGCCTTCTGGCTACCATACCATGAGCCGTTTTCTTCCACCTGGCCTTTTCACCCTGCTGTCTTTGAGGGCCCGGGATGTAGCTCAGTTGCACAAGCACCTGCCTAGCAAGTGCAAGGTGCTGAGTTTGATTCCTGGTACCAAAAATGAAAGAAAGAAAGAAAGAAAGAAAGAAAGAAAGAAAGAAAGAAAGAAAGAAAGAAAGAAAGAAAGGAAGGAAGGAAGGAAGGAAGGAAGGAAGGAAGGAAGGAAGGAAGGAAGAAAGAAGAAAGCTCATCTTCCTGTCTTTGCCTTGGACCCAACTCACTCTGAAACTGTCCTCCCTTAAGTTGTGGCTGTTGGGTATTGTGTCTCTGTGTTGGGAGAGACAGAGACAGAGCACGGACAGAGCACCTCCTGGAGGAGAAAAAAGACAATAGCAAAGAGAAGCCAAAAGTCACTGTTTGACCAGGGGGTAAAGAGGAGTCATCTGGGACTTGGCTTATGCTACATTAAGGAGTGTTGTGGATTGAGGCTTTTGTAAGGGGAATAATACAATATAGGGCACATTTTGATTTTATAAGATTATTTTGTAATCATCCAAAGAATCATACACAAGGAGCGCAGGAAATCTATCCACACACTAAAGATCAAAGAATCCAGCTGAGGGCCTGGACCCTCATATCCTGCATGAGTCCAGCTGAAGACCTAGAGCCCATGACAATGCCTGCCTCCCACAAGTTCAGCTAGAGGCCTAGAGCCCACAACAATGTCTCATGTAGGCCTGCTTCATTGATCTGTGCTGGAGCCCAAGGGTCAGTGGTGGAAGCTAGGAAGTCTATGCCAGTGGGATGAAGGATCTGTGCTAACAAGCTGAGGGATCCGAACTGGAGCCAAGAAGCACCAGAGCTCCTCTAAAAGTACCACAGCCATCTTCAGCAACAGTGAGGTCTTGTCTGAGCTCCTCCTCAGACAAGAACAGCCAAGTTCACCAGGAAAGCCAGCATGACAGGGTCCTCCAGCAAGACAGTCCAAGAGAACCAACTCCAATAGCTTCTCTGAACAGCTTCCCCATGAGCCTTTCCATAGCTTCTCCAGTTCGGCCTCTTAGGCTGCTGGCAACAACCCTCAGGTGAATCTCCCGCACCTAGCACCATATTAGTTTAGTTCAGCTGGGTGTAACAAGTTGCTCACCAGTTGGTAATCCCGGACATGGGGTAAGGAGAAATCTTAAAGGATAGCTGGGCATAGTAGCACAGTCCTGTAACCTCAGCACTAGAGAGGATGAGGCAGGAGAATCACTGTGAGTTCAAGAATAGCTTGGGCTACAAAGTGAGCTCAAGGCCAGCCTGAACTGCATAGAAGACCCTGTCACAAAAAGACAAAAAAAAAAAAAAAAAAAAAAAAAAAAAAAAAAAAAAAAAAAAAAAAAAAAAAAAAAAAAAAAAAAAAAAAGAAAAAAAAGAAAAAGAAAACATATTCATCTTTCTAGAAAAAGTCCATATCTCTAATCTACACTTACCTATATTTTCTATGACCTCTAATCACAGAGGTCAGAGGATCTGCTATTATTGTTATTTTCCAAGCAGTTCCTGCTCTCAACCTCTCCTCCCAGCACAACACTGTTAGGAGAGAAGGGCTTTTGTTTTCCCTGCTCCATACCAGAGGATCAGAAGTTAAAGAAGGGGCCTAAGGGAAGCCAGAGCAAGAAGCAGAGTCAAAGAGAGTCTGGCCTAGGCTGAGGTGGGGGATCAGGCAGCGTGCCTTCAGCAACTTTCCCCAATTTTCCATCACCCCCTCCGAGTTCTGATGGTGGGCATTTGTTTAAGTCCCTCCATTGGGTTCTGGGTAGTGTCTTCTGACAGGTGCATATAGGGCAGTGGCCAGGTAGCTGGACCAAGACTACACCAAGGATGCAGGAGGCACTGTATTCCTAGGTGTCCTCTGAAGGGGCCAGCAGGGCAGAAGGGAGGCTGCTTGCTTGATAGGCTCTGAATTATGGGATCAAGTATCATAACTAAAGTATAATGCACCCCAAGCCTCATTTGTATGAATTTAAATTATTTATTTATTTATTTATTTATTTATTTATTTTGGTGGGGGATTTAGTACCGGGCCTGCAGGGTCTCACTATGTATCAGATTCATAGTGATTGTCCTGTTTTCAGTCTCCCAAGTGCTGGGATTACAGGCATGCCTACCACACCCAGACTCAAAAGCTGTCTCAGCGAGCCCCAGGGGCTGAGGCTGGAATGGCATGCCCAGGATCAAACCCCGGACTCTGCACTCTGCCTAAGAAGGTGCTTTAGTCCTCTGAGCTATCTGGCCAGCCCTGAATTTAAATTTTAAGGGGAAACGAGACGCAGAGCCCATCTGCAGAGAAATATCCAGGGCCAGGAAATACATGAACAGGTCTGGGCTTGGGCCAGGAAGATACTGCCTGTGATTGGACAGTTCCCTGGGGGCCTGTTAGGCTGTCATATCTGGCTTCCCTGTCAAGAGATTCACCTGGGTTGGTGCAGTGACACCTGCCCCCTTGTAAAGCAAGCTGTTGACAATCTATTGTCACATCAACACATCTAGAAAGCCTAAAAAGACTGGATTTCATGAAAAATTTACGATTCTCAGCATGTACTAGATACTTCTTTTTTTAATGTCACTTATTTATGACTACTGCATTTTCCAAAATACAGTGTGTCCCTAAGAAGCTCAGAGGCCCTGGCTTTTGCCCCTACCCCACTTCATGCCCTTTTGCTTCCTTGTGCTTGGTGTGAAACTCATGTTGCAATTTAATTCCCACTGTGGGGTACTAAGAGGTCAGGATAGATGGGGTCTTTAAAGGTGATTAGGGCAACTGGTTTATCCATTCAAGTTAGTGATTAATGGGTTAACAGATATTTCAAGAGTGAGTCTGCTATAAAAGTCAGTTCAGCTCTGACCTTTCTACAGACACCCCTTACCCCATGCTGATTGGTGCTCTATGCCTCCTCAGGACCCCACTAGCAAAAAGGGTCTAGGCCAGGTGTGGTGGTGCATGCCTGTATTCCCAGCACTCCGGAGGCAGAGGCAGAGGCAGAAGCAAGAGGATCCCCTCTTTTGAGGTCAGCCTAAGAAATCCAAGGCAGCCTGAACAACACATGGAGACCCTGTTTCAAAAAAAAAAAAAAAAATTAAAAAAAAAAAAAAGCCTAACCAGATGCAGTCCCTTGACTTTGACCAAAAGTAGTGAACAGAGTAAGGCACATTGAATAGATGGAGTAGATGGAGAGAGATGGGGCAGGCGGGGCTACAAGAAGCTCCCAGGGCAGCCCATGACTGTCATTTATAGCAGGGATCAAATGAAGTTGCTCTCAGCCCAGTCATATCTGCCTGGTGGTTAGGGGAGGCGTTGGTTAGAGTCTCAGGTGAAGCCGATATCACACTGGTTCTAAAGTAGGATCTGGCACTGTGTCCTTTACTGTGGTGCAGGCAGATGCCACATCAGTCCTTTTATTAGAACGTTCACTTCCACTGCTTCCAGGGAAGGATTTTCCATCAGGCACTAGAAAGTCCGAGGCAGCAGAGGGTGAGCTGCCACAAGACAGTGTGTGTCTGCTGTGTAATCTGATTTGACTTATTTTTCTGGCCACGAGAACTCAGAGCCAGGAATCAAAAGCATGGGTAGCAGAGGTGACAGCTCCCTGCCTGGCATCCTGGCTCTCACCTCCTCCTCCTGGCTTGCTCTGAGCTACAGACAGACAGGACAGAATCCCATCTAAGAACTCATGGCAGACACACAGCATGGGAGATCCGTTTTGATTGTATGTGAAAAGACTCAGAAAAGTCTCTTCCCCAAACTTGCCACAATTAGACATTTACTAAGCATGAGTTGAACTGGGCTGGCTCTCCTGGTTGGCTAAAACTGGCCTGAAAAATAAAGTAATTTGTGGTTGTCAGATCCTGAATTAAATGATTCAAATACTACTGTGGCTGATTAAAGGACTTTATTCAATTTCCTCTTGACCACATGCTCTTTCGTGAGGGCAGGAGAGATACTGTTTCTGGAAGAAATGCAATATTCAGAGACTGTTGATCTAATCTAATGGATGGTGTTTATTAAATATGGCTCCCCCTTTTTTCTCTAATGAAAGGTGAGACTAAAGAGGAAGGAGGAAATGACCTATTATTTGTTTAACTGTGGCTGACCCTCTCCTGCCTAGCTTGTGGGTTGGAGCCGCCACTGGATACTGGAGAAAAATTTAAGAAGCACAAAAGACCTTTAGGCAACAATAACAAAGGTCAACAAATAAAACTGAAGCAATGAGTCAACAGGAAAAGAAAAAAAAACAGGACTGTTCTGGATCTAACTGTAGTGCCTGTATCATTCGTGGCACAGGCTGAAGGGACGGACAGCCTTGTGCCAGCCATGTTAATGTCCTCCCTTCTTGTCCCCACTGATTAAACCATGGGGGTAGGTGGGGAGGGCACTGTAGCCAGTGGAGGGATAGATGATGTCTCCTGGCCAAACGGAGATGAACTGGCTTGGGAACACGAAGGAAGAACTCCAGTGACAAGGAGGACAGCAGCTGGTGTAGGCGTTGAAAGGAGAAGAGAGAAAAGGCAGGAGATGCGCAGACAATTAGCTTGCTCAGCAAAGAGAAAGCGGAAGTTCTAGGGAAACCAGCTGGGCGACAGGGAAAGCCTACTCAGAGTGGAGGGGGGATAAATGCACTATTGATTGGGACAGAGGGCAAGCATGGAGGAGACCTTGTGGAGACTGAGGGAGTGACCTGCTGGCCCCAGATGCCCCTTGCTCTCGGTCACCTCCTGCTCTAGCTCCTGTCCAGTTTGGACTCATCTGGGAAACAATCTGACCTCTACTTAAAATGGCCCAAGCAAGGTCACTCAGAAAGAGCCCAGCTGGACACAGAATCAACACAAGCTCGTCAGTGCAGGTCACTATAGGCTGAAACACAAGCTGTTTTTAGAGTGATTTATCTGATCTCTAAGGGATGGGATATGACCAAAGCAGTGGGGAAGAGAATGGGCTTTTCCGCCACAGCAAGGAAGAGGGAGGCAGGTACTAGGGAAGAATCAGGTTCACTTCCCTGGGGCCCTCTCCCTCTGACCTCACTTCTGCCTCTGAAGGAAAGAATTCCATGTAGATCACAGCCCAGCCTGACCCTCCTGCCGCAGACATGGACCCAACACAGAGGAAGGCAGCTTATTCATGTCCCAGGTATCTTTAAGAGGTGGCAAGATACCTGGGTTTGGTATCAAACACCTGTAATCCCAGCCTCGGGAGGCTGATGCAGGAGGATCACCACGAACTGGAGATACATAGTTAGTTCAAGACCAGAGTGAATCATAGCAATCATGCCTCAAAAAAAAAAAAAAAAAAAAAAATAGCGAGCTAGCATCCTAGGAAACTGGGAAGGGCACAGATTCAGGGGTACCCAGGATCCTGCTTGGCCCACCAGAAAGTGCAAAACTCACCCGGGATTCCTTGTTGAGTGAGTTGTTTTAATTTACACTTTGGTTTTTCTGTTGAGAATTAGCCTCACATAGTAAGGCTATAGAAAGTTCCCAGCTACCAGGTTAGATACTAGCTCTATCACTTAGTGTATGGCTTTCGGCATGTCACTTAGCATCTCCTTGTCTCCCTTCATTATCTTCAAGTTGGGAACAATCTGCCCCTCCCTGGTAGCTCTGTTGTGACCTTTAAAGAAGCATGTAAGGGACTGCAACAGATTCTGCCTGATGTTTTATTGGGCATTTGCGTTTCATTTGAAGTGTTTCTGTTCCAGCCCTTGCCCATTTTTATGGAGGATATTTTTCTAAGTGACAGGCAGGGAGTTCACCATGCGAGCGCCCTCCTTCGTCTGCACTAAATCTGAAGCTCGCACAGCCTCCAGGGGGAGCCCGAGTCCCGCGATACCTAGAGCGTGGGCATCCCGGCTGAAGAACTCCCCGCCTGCCTGGGCCTTTCAAGTTTGTTTGTTGGCTCGGGATCCTTACCCCAGGACGGTGAGCAGTAAAGGGGCCAGTCTCAGGCTGCTAAATTGGCTGTATACTGCACGGCCTCCCAGGGTCACTGCTCCGTCCCACCTTGGCGTGCGACCTTGGGTCTGATCAGTCCTCATAGCCTACCACGCCACGCGCTTCCTGAGGCTCTCCAAGGGCGTCCCCTGCCGGTAGCTCGCCTTTGGGGGAGGTGGCAGGTGGGAAGCAAAGTTATGATTTCTATGCATCAACTCGCCTTCGAGGGCGACTCACTGTGGCCAGAGGAACTGGGGACCTGGGGTGGGGACTTCGCCAGGATTTCCACCAGGCTGCCTGGGCCGCAACTCCTGCCAGCAGAGGCCTTAGATTGATTCTTAGTGGGTGGAGGATGAACAGAGGGCCAGCCATAGGGTTCCCAGACAGGAACAATAAAACCCCCAGCGCTGCTGATCAGGAGCCCCTGTGCTGACACTGTGAGGGAGACAGAATGCTTGGTGTGGTGGTGGCGTCGCTCTGCTACTGGCCAAAACAGGGGCCGGGCTGGACATGGCAGGGAATGGAGAAGCACTAAGGAAGCCCGTGGCCTACACTATGAGATAAATGGGTGCTCATCCCCTTCAAGTTACTCAGGTTTAAAGTGGGTCTCTGACAGGAGAAGGGGAGGGCAGCATGCAGGAACCCCTATACTGTGTAGGAGGTGTCTTTCAGAGGCACTGGACCAGGATATCCAGTGATATTGTTGGGAGGGGGGGGGACCTGAAAAACAAGAAGCACCCGCTAAGGACTGTTGGGAAGCTGTGGCCTGCAGGGGACAGCTTGCAAGCCAGAAAGAGAAGGAAAGGCTGAGGATGTGCCTACAGCAGGGGGTGCCTGTTTTCCAGGGTGCAAGAATGGCAAATGGAGAGTGCAAGAGACCATAAGAGACTGCAGTGACCGAGATGGGGAAGGGGGCTTATCTAAATTAGGGAGCTAGACAGGCCCTGAGTGTCACATGGGCCACTAGGCAGAGCCAAGGCAGCACCCCAGATACTTGTCTTGCTTGGGAGGAACCATTTCCTGTTAGGAGGCCCCTGCACCAAGACATGTTTAAAGTGAGCGCGATCATTACTGCGCTCCAGGGAACCCCACATGTGGCAATGTTTCTGGAGTACTGAGTGCTGTAAAGACCCACTGTGTGGCCAGTGGGCCTCATGAGAGGGAACATTTTATCACAGTGGGAACACAAATAGGTTGTTGGGCAGTAATTGCTTTCCTAACCTGTAGAGAAAATGTATCACAAACCACTACAATTAACTAAAGTGGTCACATTCCTCTTTTTTTTTTTTTTTTTTAATTAAAGCTATTTAGCTTTGCTTCCATTGTTTTGATTTTTTCTCAACTGAAAACTTTTTTTCCCCTTTTGAATCCCATAAAGTATTCTAAGTGCACCAGGGGGGAGGAATGAAAAGATGTTTGCGTTTCCAGCTCTGCAGCCAACAGTTGCTCAAATAATATCCTAATACCCTCAATGCGTAACCTGGGAGCTTAATATCCTCAAATATTTGTAATTATGCAGAAATAGCCCTAAGAAATGTTCAGATTACTCACAGCTGGATAATTATCTGCATCCACTGTTCACAGCCCCAGAGCTGCTTCTTGGATTTGGGGGTGCCCCTCTGCCACTCAGGGCATGCAGGGCATGTGGGATCTTTGGGTAGATCCCTCGGGGGCAAAGTGATGGTATGTAGAGCAGCCAGTCTCTCTCCCTCCCTCCCCTAGAAATTCTCTTCTCTTCCCTGCAGGATGAAAAGTCCAGACATGAAATGCCAGTGGCACCCACCCTGATGTTCATGGGAAAGAAAGAGCCGGTGTGTGGCGTGCACATGCACATGTACACACACACACACACACACACACAAGGAACACAGAACCATTCCCAGCAAATCCTTTCTCCAACCCGTGGATGAAATCCATGTTAAAGAGCCTCTCCAGCTACGTCCCATGGAGTCCCAGATGCTACCCCCAAAAGAATGTTGTGGTCACATAAGCCTGCAAAGCACCGTCCTTCTACTTCTGTGCACCTGTGAGAGGCGCATTACGTGCCCTGTGCTAATATATTCTCCCTTGCTATCATCTCTCCCACTTCTCTCTGCTCCACGCATATTTCCAGGAGAATATCAAGAAAGAGATTTTTCCTGCATAATTACCTACCTCCTCCCCACCCACCTACACACATCTTTCCTGTTCAAAGTGGCAGCTGCTGTGATTTAAGTGGACCGGCCCCCTGCACTTACAGGCAGGAGGAGTTAAATTAAGGGGACCTCCAGCTGAGGCTGGGGCGTGGGCCCTGAGCATCACCCCACCTTCAGGAGATCTGCTGTCCCTCTGGCCATCTTGAGAACATCCATTTTGGATCCCTTTCCCAATGCCCTTGCTTTGCAGGTGAAAGACTGACTCCGGTGGTTCTGGCTTCTGGATGAGTTACCAGTCAGAAGCTGCCTGATCTGCGCTCTTCTGTACCCAAGATGCCTCAGTCTTGAGCCTGGAGCCCAAAAGTAAATTCCTCTGTAGTAAAACCAGCTAATGTGCTCTTGCTGCAGTTCACAGAACACCCAGCCTGAGACTAGCACAAACAATAGAGTGGGTTGGATCATACAACTGAAGAGTCCAGAGGGAGTCGAGAGCCCAGCCAAGGTTCAGGCACGATGCTATCCCCACTGCCCTGGAATTTTCCCTTCCTCCTGCAGCTGGCCATGCACTTAGTCTTCAGCCTGCTCAAGCTCAGTGCAGCAAAGGGCTCAAAGGTTCTCCAAATCCAGGTCCACACTCTGATCACCCAGAAGATCCAGCAGGCCTTTCCCTGCATGTA
>PVKA01008246.1:0-73858 GCA_004027165.1 Ctenomys sociabilis | reverse complement strand
TTTCTTTCTTTCTTTTTTTTTTTTTTTAGATGTATTTAGTAGAGAGTCTACAGGGTTCTCACTACACAGATCAGATGTGTAGTGATCCTTCCTGGTTTTCAGCCTCTCAAACGCTGGGATTATAGTTGAATAGGAAGCTTTTAGCAGGTTAAAGTTTACTGCCTGAGTATGAGTGGCTCACAAAGTCCCTCTGTATTTAGGAAAGCTCCTTTAATTTGTGTAGAGGTCTGGACTTGCTGGCCCTTCTATCTGATGTTGTGGGAGGATAGACTATCTTCCCTGTATACTGTAACTTTTTTCTACATTGCTTTAGAGTATTTGTCTTTATGAAATTATTTTTAAGAAAAAAGAATAAATAAGCCTAAATATTACCCCCTGTGCACATGCTGACCAAAAACAAGGGCCAGAGAGAGAGCTAAGCAGCATAAGTTCCTGCCTGGCATACGCAGGGTCCTGAGCTTGATCCCTAGTACCACAAAAAATAAATAAATAAATAACCAACACCATTACTTCAGGTCCTGAGAGCTGCAGTGTGTTGAACAGGTATTTTCCACATACTACTGAGTTCCTCTGTAGACAGCAGTGACTGCTCTGTACAACTCGTTTGTGCCTTTGTCCTTATGCCTGATGGCACATCTCCTTCAGTGGCAACTGTATGCTAAATCGGAATTTCAGAAATCTTTATGATGTGCCAAAATGGGCATTTGGGTTACTTATGGAACTGTAAGTCTTTTTTGGAGTGCCGAGGCTGCTGTCAGTCTCTGAGTATCAGGCCAGGTCATATGAAACACCAGGTTCACTTGGGTCTGTCCCCTCTGTTTGCACAGGTCTCCCTGTCTTCCTGCCTCTGTGTTAGTGAAGAACTCATCTTCTGTGGCTGCACAGATGGGATAGTCCGCATCTTCCAGGCCCACAGCCTTCAATACCTCACCAACCTGCCCAAGCCACACTACCTTGGGGTAGATGTGGCCCAGGGCCTGGAATCCAGGTACCACTTGGCAGGGGCAAGGGGAGGGGAATGAGAAGGGCAGGCATCCATCCATGAGTCCAGGCTGTCTGTTCCATCTGCCTGACGATCCTACCAATAATGACAGTTATTCTCAGCCTTGGGCGTTACCCACAGGGAATAAAGAAAACATTTTGCCCTTGCAGGGAAAATTTTAGGACAAGCTAGAGGGTGAGGATGAGTGGTAGCAGATGGAAGACAAAGTAATAGAATCACTTCATATAATGCTAAGTGCTCTTGAAAAACTAAAACTCAAATCAAGTTTAAATCTAATAGAATGTATTTACAAGCACTGTGCCACTAGAAAGCTTACAAGGACCAAGTATGGTGACACAAGCCGTGATCCCAGCACAAGTGAGGCTGAGGCAGAAGGGTCACCAGGAGTTTAAGATCAGCATGAACTACCTAGTGAAATCTGGACTTAAAAAGAGTGCTGGTGATGTAGCTCAGCAGCATAAGCGCCTGTCTGGCAAGTACAAGGTCTCGAATTTGATCTTTGATAGCACAAAAAAGCTCAAAAGAAAAGTTATAAGGGAATAAAGGAGCTGCATGTTACGCGAGTGCACACGTCAAGTTAATAGTCAGCTCTTAGTGAAAGAAAACAAGAATTTGGGAAGGAGCGCCAGGCTGTTAATTCAGTGTTTGGTGAGGAAGAGCCAATTGCCTAGAGGGATGGGCCCTTATAGCAGTGTAAAAAGCTTTAGGAGAGGGAAATACATTAGAAATAGGATGTTACTGGAATAATGAAAGCTGTGTGGCTAGAACCTGGCATGTTGGAGGAGGATGGCAAGAGAAGAGGTCACCGCATTGATAGAGGCCGCAGTAGGAGAAGCCTGTGGTCTGTTCTGAGGTTGAGGGGAACCTCAGGGGTTATATGACCAGGCTTTGCATGGTAGACAGACCCCTTGGCCACTGTGTCCAGAGTCTAGGGAAGGGCCAAGCTGTGGCTTACACCCTTTTTTTTTTGTCTTTTTGAGACAGGGTCTTCCTATGCAGTTCAGGCTGGCCTTGAGCTCACTTTGTAGCTCAGGCTGGTCTCGAACTCACAACAATCCTCCTGCCTCAGCCTCCCAAGTGCTGGGATTACAGGCATGCGCCACCACGCCCGGCTATACCCTTTGTTATAAGTCAACCTAATGGACTGTGGATGGGGTACCTAACTAAAACATGTTGGAAACATGGAGCTTCCTGCTTATCCATTGCTAGACACCAGCTCCTGGGTTCCTTCTCAAAGGGGATGACTGGGTGCCATGAAGGCAAAAGGATAGGTGAGCAATCACAACCCAGGGTATGTTGCAGTAGCTAGGCTGCCCAACTTTGTCATCTTCTGTTGTGTGCTGTGCATCCTTGGGCAGGTCAGTGTACCTCTCTGTGCTTTGGTTTCCTCATCTGTAAAACACAGTACTCACTGTTATGATAGTGAGAATTTAATACAGCTAAGATTCTTAGCCTGGCTCACAGTAAGTGATCGGTAAATGGTAATCTTTGTAGGGATACCCCAGGCCAGGGGATAGTTCCCTAGCATCCTCAAACAGATGTTTTTACATCACACATTGGTGAGACTGAGGAGAAAGGGGAGAGGAGGCCTGTGATGCATGCCCATGTTCTGACCGTAATCAGAAAAAAAAAAAAAAAGGATGATGAGAACCTGGATCAAGTAGAACGAGAGCAGAGAAATGTCAACAGGAGTCATCCTCCAGGATGTACTTTTAGCTTGTTTTTTCCTTTTTTACTTGGCCGAAACTCACTCTGTAGTACCAGTTTCTCATTGTTCACTTTTATTTTTTCCCCATAAACTTCACCACTGCTAAAAAGAGAAAACAAGCAAATACTTCAAACTGCTCTCAAAGAGTAGGCAGATACTTCCAGTTTGTAGCCTCTGTTAGATCCAAACCAAAAGGAGGAGGTTGGGAGTGGGTAGGGATGTCATCAATGCCATAAAGAGTGGAATCACCAGGCAAGCAGCAGAGGTGACTGTCACTGCACCCAGGGACAGTGGAGGTAGTTGATAATCCACATGGCCTTGTTAGCTTTCTCTACCACAGGAAGGTGGATGCAGTCTACCCAGATACAGTGGCACTGACCTTCGACCCTGTCCATCAGTGGCTGTCCTGCGTATATAGGGACCATAGCATCTACATCTGGGATGTCAAAGACATCAACAAAGTAGACAAGATGTGGTCAGAGCTCTTCCATAGCTCCTACGTCTGGAATGTGGAGGTGAGTCCCGCGTCTTGCACCTGTTCAGTCCCCATTTGGGGCTCAACTAGTAGGCTTTTCCATAGAGTTTGAGGTATCCATTGGGCCATTCCTTCAAAATGTACTCATTAACTCCCTTGGAAGTGCTAGGGAAGAAATGGGTAGGGGGGGAGCCTGCCCGTTAGCTCAGTTGTTTAAGCACCTGCTTATGCAAAGTCAGGAGCAGGATACCATGGTTCAATCTCCAGCTCCACCTGCCTTCAGGCAGCCTGAGCCACCAAAAAATAAAAAAAATCCTTTGGGGCCAGGGAAATAGCTCAGTAGAATAAGCGCTTGCTTGGCAAGCATAGGGTCCTGAGTTCAATCCTCGGTACCACAAAAAAAGAAAGAAACAGATAAGAGGACCTACCTCCCAAGTCTGGGCAACCACTGAGCTACTTCAGTGTGAATAAGCCATCTTGATTAGATAAGTTATGTGCAGTTCTGTACTATCTCGGTGCCTCATTGAAACTTTCACTGAGCTTAAAGTCTGCCTAGTTAGTTCTTTGAAGAGTCCAAAAGCTTTCAATCAGTAAAGAATTTGACTGCAATATATCTTAATTTGGATCTCGGAGTTTATCATACTTGGAGTTTGTTGAGCTTGATTGTTGATTCATGTCCTTTATCAAATTTAGGAAAAAATTTTTTTAAGATAGACACAATAGTGAGTGCCTGTAGTTTTTGCTACTCAGGAAGATGAGAGGGAAAGTGCACTTTAGCCCAGGAGTTTAAGACTAGCCTGGGCAATGTAGTAAGACCTGTCTTCATAAATAAAGCATGCCAGGCATGGTGCCAAATGCCACTTAGGGAGGATCCCCTTAAGCTCAAGGCCAGCCTGGCTACATAGTGAGTTTTTTTTTTTTTTTTTTTTTTTGTCTTTTTGAGACAGGGTCTCACTATGCAGTTCAGGCTGGCCTTAAGCTCACTTTGTAGCTCAGGCTGGTCGCCAACTCCTAACAATCCTCCTGCCTCAGCCTCCCGAGTGCTGGGATTATAGGCATGCGCCACCACGCCCGGCTTACATAGTGAGTTGTACACCCAGTGTAAACTACATAGGGAGACCCAGTCTAAAATAAAAGTGAGAAATTTTCATATTTTTAGATATGAAGATACATTCTTTCTACTCCTTCCAAGGTTCCCATAGCATATATATGGGTCCTTAATCCTGAAGGTTCTGTTTACTTTTTTTTTTTCTTTCTTTCTTTTTTTTAATTTTAGCTTACTTACAATTTGTCTTTGTTTTAGGGATCAAATCCATGTCATTTCACTTGCCAGACAGGAGCTTATGCCACTGAGCTATATTTCCCCAGCCCTTCTATTCACTTTTTGTCACAGTTTTTCTTTGTTTCTTACACTGTGTCATTTCAGCTGACCTATCTTTAAATTCACTGATTACATCAGCTTCAAACTCCTATTGAATCTAGTGAATTTTTCATTTTACTTATCTGATGTTTGAGTTCCAGATTTCTATTTGGTTCTATTTTATAATTTCTTTTTTTATTGATACTATAATTGGGCATGGTGGCACATTCCTGTAATCCCAGCACTCAGAGGGCTGGGTCAGAATGTTCACCATGAGTTCAAGGCCAACCTGAATTATGGAGTAAGACCCTGTCCCAAAAAAAAAAAGAGATACCACTTGGTGAAACATCATTTTCTTGGGTTCCTTTAGTTCTGTCCATAATTTCCTTTACTTTTCTCAGCATATTTAAGATACTTAATTTATAGTCTTTGTCTACAATTCCAATCTGAGAGGCCAAAAAGTTAGCTCAGTGGTCTAAAGTGCCTGCTTAGGCAAGCTTAGGCAGGTGCAGGGGACCATAGTTGGATCCCTGGCACCACATGCCATGCCAGCCCCTCCTTCAGGGTGGGCTGAGCTGGTTAAAAATAAATAATTAATTAATTAAAAAATAAAATAAAATTCCAATCTGAGTCTCCTCAGACACAGTGAATATCTTGTGTCCTTTAAATAGACCCAGCTTTTTTTTTTTTTTAATTAATATAGGGTCTCACTACAGATAGAACTCATGATCCTCCTGTTTTCAGCATCCCAAGAGCTGGGATTAAAGGGATTACAGGGGTGTACCACCACATCCAGTCTCAATTGCAGTCGCAGTGCGCCCCCAGGGCAGGGCCAGCATGACACACGAGATTGAGCCCCACTCCCTGTGTCTGCCTAAGAAGGGGCTTTAGTCCACTGAGCTACCCGGCCAGCCCTCTTTTTTTTTTTACAGCTGGGTCTCAATATGCAATTCAGGTGGATCTTGAACTCACTTATATAGCCCAGGTTGGCCATGAACTCACAGTGATCCTCCTGTCTCAGCCTCCTAAGCACTAGGATCATACGTGTGCATCACCAAAGCTGGCCCATGCTTCTTCTTTGGTACATGTCTTCCTCGATTTTGTCGGTGTCATTGTTGAAAACTGAGTATTCTACATATTATAACATGATGAATCATATTCTCTGCTTTTGCCATGGTTTATTTTGGCTGATTGTTGGGGATTGTTTATTAGTGACTTTGAGCTATTTTGTAAAAACTATATTCTTTGTCATGTCTTGTCACTGAAGTTCTTATTGTATTATTTTTGTATTCAGTTCATGATTTGACAGATTTCCTTAAGTGTGAAAATTAAACAGTTTTATTATTTCATCTTGTTTTTCTTTCTTTTTTTTTTTTTGGTGGAACCGGGGATTGAACTTGGGCCCTTGCACTTGCCAGGGAAGCGCTTATTCCACTGAGCCATCTCCCTGGCCCTCATCTTATTCTTTTTTTTTTTTCTATAAAGGTATATCATTTCTAGTGTCTTATCTGTTATTTTCACTTGCCTAATGTAAGTTCATTAGACTTCAGAGTTCTGAAAATGTTGATGTGGGCAACAGTTTTTTCCAGTTTAATAGGTGAGCAGACAGTCAGCTTTTTGTAGATTTTTACTTTACCATATTAAAAAATATTACTTGACATTCATTTGTCTTTTATCTTAAAAGAAACTATGTATTTAGTCCTTACCTTCTTTTTTTACAATTTTATTTTAAAGAGGAAAGAAACAAAACAGATAACAAGAACAAAGACAAATGTACAACAACAACTAAAAACAATTGAGTCACATAGTTAGGGCAAACTTAATGGTATATGCTACAGGGTACTAATCAGCTTTTCTTCTGGATGGTTAACAATCTAAGTGCACAGATCAAAATTGGAGAAATAGAAGAGCCACAAGGCCAGCCAACATTTTGGCCCTAGTCTTTCAAGGTCAGTGAAGACTCAGGGCATAGGAGAACCTGTACTGCAACATCATGAAACTCAGTTGTGCCCCAAATTTTCTGAACAAGGAGATTATGGAGCCACAGAGGAAAGAGATTAATGATGTATAGTGTGCCTGGGGAGAGTCATATGGAGAGAAAACTTTCTCAGGCTCTCATAGAGAGCAAACTGGTCAAGCATTGGCCATGACTCATCCGCATGGATGACACAGACAAAGGATCTACAGAGTAAGGTACAAGGTTACAAGATAAACCCTAAGGGGACTTCACTGACCTCATCAGAAACAAAAGCTACATATTTTGGTATATAGGTCTCGGACTTAACCATCCAGCAGAAAAGTATAAAAATAAGGTATATAACATGGGGCCATAATAATAAGTTTAGCTGTAAATGGCTATAGTCAACAACTTCTTCAGATAATTCACTATTAATGTGGAATGCTGCACTTTGTTGAATTGTGTCACCGAGTTTAGGCACCTAAATTGGCTTAATGAAAATGGAGTGCTCATCTTTGACAGGTCTAGACAAAGAAAAAAGGGGGGGGGGATACAAAAGAATCACAATGTGTGTGTATAAACAGTACAGTTAGGATAAATATGCCGTGCTTCTGCATAGTTCTATGAGAAGCAAGATTTGCATTAATTGTGGTTGGACAAGATATTATGTCAGCTTCTAGTACTATGGACAACCACTAGGAAAATAACAAGGTAGAAAGTATTAATTATTGAATCTGTGATATAATTCAGGTATAAAAAATAAGATAAAGGACTGGCAAGATAGCTCAGCGGTCTAGAGCGCCTCTCAGGGACCGCGGTTCAAGCCCCAGCACCACGTGCCATGCCAGCCCCTCCCCGCAGGGCCGGCTGAGCTCACCCCCCACCCCCGCGAAAAAAGAATCCATGATGTGTAGCGAGACACTGTAATAAATAAAGGAATTAAAAAAAAAAATAAGTAAACAGCTACACTCCCTTAATTCACTGATAAGAGATCTGCTATAATAATGTCTGTATTATATCATGTATGTACCTTGTACAATACCAAAACATTATGAAAACAGTTTGCAATGTATTAATTTATCGAATCTGTCCTGTTAATTTGTCTTGAAACTGTCTCATTGGTATTTGTACTTCAATAAAATAAAATAAATAAAAATTAAAAAAAGAACAAAGACAAAAACAGAGCACTGTAAGACAGTAAAAGTGGTATAGAATTTCAAAACAAGAACAGGAAATTAACAATGGCTGTTATATATATGTGTGTGTGTATATTACATATATATATATATATATATATATATATATATATATATATTTTTTTTTTTTTTTTTTTTTTTTTTTTTTTTTTTTTTTTTTTTTTTTTTTTTGGTGGAACCAGGGATTGAATTTAGACCCTCGCATTTGCCAGGGAAGCACTTATTCTACTGAGCCATCTCCCCGACCCAACAATGGCTGTTATATTACATATTGTTATCATCAAATGTGTTGCTCAGACTACCAGATATAGGTGTATAAGATTGATCAAATAGGTGCTTGCAGGTTAGCTCATTTGTTTAAGCACCTGCTGGGGCAAACTCAGTCAGGTGCAGGGGACCGTGGTTCAATCCCAAGCTCACCATGCCTTACCAGACCCACTCTTAAGGCAGCATGAGCCAGCCAAAAAAAAAGTGATCAAATAGCATTAAAACTTCCTTCCATAAACCTTGAATTTTTTTGTCCTTTTTTATTTTTTTTTAATTTATTTTAACAAGTGTAAAAATAATAGCTAAGACATTAGAAATGATACATCTTTAAAGAAAAAACAAAAACAAGATGAAAGGTGTTCAACAGTGATTATTATATTACACCTTGCTGTCTGTGTAGATGCTCAGATTATTCCTTACCTTCTTATGTCAGCCTTGCTGTATCAGTTTTGTTATTTGAAATTCTTTCTGTAGTACATTTGATAGGATCAGTTCGTATGAACAATATTTCCTGATTTGTCTTTCCTACTAGAAAATAACTTTTTTTTTCCTGGATAGAAAATGCTGGACTTAAAAAAAAAAAAAAAAAAAAAAGCTAGGCTTACATTTTCTTTCCTTATCCATCTTAAATATTTTACACTTTTTTTTTTAATGCTTCATGATTTTTGACTGAGCTGTCCATTTTTACTTGGAAATTTATTTGTGAGGCTTTTTAAGGCCTGGCCTGAATTGGGTTGTAAATGGCAGAATTTGTATCTTTTTTTGGCGGGGGGAGGGCATGGTACTGGGAATTGAACCTAAGGAGTACTGAGTTATATCCCCACCCCATCTGCTGTTTTGAGTCAGCTTGCTAAGGTTATTTTGGTTTTTGTTTTAAGTTTTAGTTTCAGTCTTGCTAAGTTGCCCAGGCTAGCCTCAAACTTACAGTCTTATAGCCTCAACTTCCTGAATAGCTAGGATTATGTGCCACCGTGCCTGGGTCTTATTTATTTTTAACATAGATGGTCTGGCACCATACTTTTGTCTTAGGCTGGCTTTTTCACTAGAATGTAACAACATATCATTGTGTAGTCATTGAGGTAATCATAATGTATCACTCTTTGTCTTCTCTGGGAACTGTAGGTATATCCTGAATTTGAAGATAAGAGAGCTTGTTTGCCATCAGGATCTTTTCTGACTTGTTCCTCAGACAATACCATTCGCTTCTGGAATATGGACAGCAGCCCTGAGTCTCACTGGCAGAAAAATATCTTGAGCAATGTGAGTATCTTTATTGTGATCTGTCTTTCAGGTGGAATGAAGACCCCTTCAAGCTACCATGTGGGGCAGGAAGGAAGGACCCCTAAGGAACATACATTTTAGGTTTCACTAAGTACAAGAACCAGGAATTAAGGGGGACTCCCTATATATTCCTTCCTTTTTTTCTTCCTGCTTCTATTTAAGAGGGTGTGATCTGTCCTCTCTTACTTTTTGTCCACCAGCTTGCAAACTCCAGGTGTGTATGGATATTGAAGCAGCCTTTCAGCAGCACCACACAAACAAGATGAATTTACTCCCCGAGTCTTAAGTCAGAGCTCCCTGGGACAGCATCTGATAGGCTACTGCCCCTGTCTTAAGTAGCTGTCATGTAAGGAGGCCTTGGAGTGCTGCTAGGATCCTAGAGTGTCTTGATGGAGGCTAGGAGAAACAGTTTACTGAGGAAATGCTGGTTAGTATTGCTTGGTCAGCTAGACTTTCTGGGAAGATAAGAACTGAATCATACATTCGTTTAGTGTAAGTTACTGAATCTGCACCATGGGCTTTGCTGCATGCTAATGGTATGGTAGTGACTAATTCTGACCCTGCTTCTGCCCTTCAATACCCACAAGTCTAGTGGGTGGAGACATAATGTGATGGGATGACTGTACAAATTATGTTTATCACAAGGATAGCAATCACTGTAAAAGAAAAGGGCATTACATGTTATTAGTAGGATATACAGGCTAATAAAAATATGAATTTATTTTGTTTCAAGAAAATCACTTTAATTAATTCACAAGTGGTATCATTATAGCAATTGTTTTTGAGACAGGGTATCAGCTATATAGTTTAGACTGATCTCAAACTCGCTATGTAGTCTGGCCTCAAACACTAGGCTCAAACTCATGATGATCCTTCTAGTTTACCCTGAGTGCTGAGATTATATGCATGCACTATGCCTAGCACCACAGCTAGTTAAAGACCAACCTTTGTCCCAGATCATATACCATTTCTATGAAGTTCTACATAGTCAGAACACTCTCTTCATTGCTATCCTGAAGATTTGTTTAACTTTGTTTTCATTATTTTATTGATATTATTATTATTTTTTTTTAGCAGAGGGTCTACAGGGCCTTGCTATAGGATCTCTGAGCTATCTCCCCAGCCCCTAAGCTTAATTATGTATAGTTTCACAATTCTGTTAATATGCTGGAATCTATTGAATCTTGTAATTTAAGTTTGTAGTTTTTGTAGCACATGAGCTTTTAGTTCAATAAAGTTTTATTTAAAAATATTGAAATTAGGGCCGGGGAGATGGCTCAGTGGAATAAGCGCTTGTAGTGATTGATTCTCCTGTGCTCAGCCTCCCAAGGGTTAGGATTATAGGTGCACATCACCTCACAAAGTCTCAGTCACCATCTCAGGGCATTCTGGGGGCAGAGCAGCATGGCACTGCTGTGTCTGCCTAAGCAGGTGATTTAGTCCACTGAACTATCTGGCTGGCCCTTATATTTTCATGCTAATACAATTTAGAGTTGAATTCCCAGTTCTCCAATTTCTTTCTTTTTTTTTTTTTTTTTTTTTTCTTTTTTTATTTTGTAGAACCAGGGATTGAACTCAGGCCCTTGCACTTGCCAGGGAAGCACTATTCCACTGAGCCATCTCCCTGGCCCCAATTTCAATATTTTTAAATAAAACTTTATTGAACTAAAAGCTCACGTGCTACAAAAACTACAAACTTAAATTACAAGATTCAATAGATTCCAGCATATTAACAGAATTGTGAAACTATACATAATTAAGCTTAGGGGCGGGGGAGATAGCTCAGAGATCTAAGCACCTGCCTAGCAAGCATAAGGACCCGGGTTCAATCCTTGGTACCATATGCTGTGATAGCCCTGGAAGCCTGGGCCCACTATGCCAGCCACCAAAATGGGACATGGTGGTGTATGCCTAAATCCCAGCACTAGGGAGGCTGAGACAGAAACATCACTGTGAGTCTGAGCTGTATAGCGAAACCCTATACCAATTATAAATAAATATAAAGAAATAATTAAACAACTTTTTAAATTAAGCTTAGGGCATTTTTGTTATCCCTAATTGAAATGCACTACCTATTGGCCACATCTCCCAATACCACCCCCAAATCTAGGCAACCACTGAGTGTGAATATCTTGATTAGACAAATCCATTTGTAATTCTGCATTGTTTCTGCACCTCATTGAAACTTTCACAGAACTTAAGGTCTTCCTGCTTCTGTGAACATGAACACTCCAGAAACTTTCCATTCATAACATAAGGGCCACCAAATTGCTGCTGCTGCACAGGCTGGGTTCCCCGAGGCTCCTGCTCTGAAGGCCCAGTGTTAATCTTCCCTACTGAGGCCTCCAATGATAACACAGCAGAACCCATAGCCACACCACCTGCAGTGGTGCCATCTGGGCCATCAGAGCTGGCTTGTGGGAGCAAGAGCAGGTGAGCCCGCCCACTGCACGTGGTAGGACTGCTGCTGGCAGCTGAGCTACAGGTGCCAGCCGGGGGGGCACAGTTCTCATCAGAGGGGCCACATGGTTGTGCACCTTCAGCTTCCGTATATCGTCCTCAGCACACAACTGCTCCACATCTAATAAAGCAAAATGCTGTGAAGACTAGCAGCTTCTGAAAAGGAGGAGATGGAAGAGCACATTGTAGGTTTAAATTTTTAAAAAACTTTTATTGTAAAAAAGACATTGCCACTGGGTTTGACGGTGCACATTTATAATTCCAGCACTTAGGAGGCTGAGGCAGGAGGATTACTGTGAGTTTGAGGTCAGCCTGGGCTATATAAATGAGTTCAAGGTCAGCCTGCATTACCTAGGGAAATCCTGTCTCTAAAAAAAATTTTGCCATTAATCCTCAAAATACTCCCCCTTCCTCCAGGTGTGGTGGTGCATGCCTCTAATCCCAGCACTCAAGAAAGCTGAGACAGGAGGATTGCTTCGAGTTCAAGGCCAGCCTGGGCTACATAGTGAGTTCAAGACCAGCCTGAACTATATAGCAAGACCTTGTCTGAAAATAAAAAAGGCACAGGGATGGTGGCACACACGTGTCATTCCAGCATTTGGGGTGCTGAGGCAAGTGGATTGCTATGAGTTTGAAGCCAGCCTGGGTTACCTAGTGAGTTCAAGGCCAGCCTGAACTGCATAGCAGGACTCTGACTCAAAAATAAATAAGTAATGCTTCCTTTCTTTGAACACACTTATTCCATGGATCTTGACACTTTCTGAGCCAGTTCTAGAAGTCGTCTTTTATGACTATCTTTATAAGGTATATTCAAAACTACAGTGAATACTGGTGCTAAATGCTGTCTAATGGAAAACAGGCTTGTAAAAACATGACAGTGTGTCCTCATCTACCTTATTTACTGCATTTGACACCATGTGACTTCTGTTGTCCCCTAAAGTCAAAATGACCATGAAAAGTGAAAGTTGTAAATCAATTTGATGATACAAAAGAGAATTTTTCAGAACTGCTTCAGAAAGTGGCAAGAATGATAGCATGAGTGTGTTTTAAGTGGCGGGGTGTGTTTTGAGGGACATTAATGACAGTGTGTCTTTTACTGTAATTTTTTTAAACTTAAAAATCTATATTTTGAAGCTCCAGTGGCGCAATCGGTTAGCGCGTGGTACTTATATAAAAATTTATGATTTTTCTCCTCCTCCTTCTCCTTCTCCTTTTCTTTCTTCTCCTCCTTTTCTTCCTCCTCCTCTTCATCCTGTTTCTCCTGCTTCTTCTTCTCCTCCTCCTCCTTCTCTTTCTTCTCCTCCTCCTCTTCTCCTTGTCCTGTTTCTCCTCTTCCTCCTCCTCCTCCTCCTCCTTCTTCTGTGGCTGGCTCAGCCCACTCTACAGCACGTGGTGTTGGGGATTGAACTGTGCTCCCTTGTCTGGGTCATTGGGAGCAGCTTCCTCTTAGAAGAAGCAATGAGTTGTAAATGCAGGGTTGGGAGGAGAAAAGCGAAAAGGGGAGAGAGTTCTACAACAGCTAAAGAATAACCTGTGCAAAGGCCCTGATGTGAGAATAAGTTTGTTGAATTGGAAAACCTGATGGTCAGTGTGATAAAACAAGAAAGGCTCTTAAGGATCTGTGTAGCAGGTGCTCCTTTTCTACCCCCCACTCTGTCGTTCTTCTGCATTTGATGGCTTCACAATAGAAAAATTCAAAACGAGATAAATTTTGGTTTTCTGGCTTATGGAAGGAATCTGGAGGTATCTGGTGCAGGCAATTTGGGAAGCTCTAGAAAGCCCTTACAGATTCAAAGGACTTCTTTCTCCAGGCTGTCATTTGAGGGAATAGTTCTCATCATGATCCATAATGGTTGTTGGAGCCCCACTTGTCATATCTGGGTTCCAAGTAGCAAAATTTGAAGAAAGGTAGCAGAAGAATTCTCACTTGCTATACATCTCACTGCCTAGATCTTATTCATGTAGCTTTGTCTAGCTAAAAGGGACACTGGAAAACACAGGTTTCAAGGCTCCTAGCTTAAATCTGGAATTGTATTGCTAATGAAGGGATGGGGAAAAAAAGGATGGCTGGCTGCAGGGAAACACAGAATTTCTCAGTGCTGACTTTAGCCCTCTTCTTCTTGCAGACCCTGCTAAAGGTAGTATATGTGGAGAACGACATCCAGCACCTGCAGGACACATCCCATTTCCCAGACTGGGGTGGTGAAAATGGGACACCCATGGATGTGAAAGCTGGGGTGCGAGTCATGCAAGTCAGTCCTGATGGCCAGCACTTAGCCTCAGGCGACCGAAGTGGAAATGTGAGGCAAGTGAGCCTTGGCCTTGCTCGTGTATGTCTCTTGCCAGGTGTGGTGGTGCATGCCAGCTAGCACTTAGGAGGCTTGGGGAATTCCAAGTTCAAAGCCAAGTGTGGGCTACAACCCTATTGCAAAAAAAAAACCATGTACACTTCTCAGCTCCAAAGGGAAGGAAACCAGTCTTGCACCTGCAGCTGCCCACTGGGCATGAGGAGCTAATAAGTACCAATCCAGTAACCAATCATCTCTGGAAACTTAAGTGACAGGGGCTGAAATCTCGGTAACTAGCAGGACCTCAGAAATTAGGTCATGCAGAATTTGCCTAGTGGGCTGACAAACTGGCACCAAAACTAAAACATCAGTGTGAGCTGCAAGGGGTCCTAGAGACCTTGAGAGAGGATCCAAGAGGGTGGGACATTTGAAGATTTTCTCCCCCACCTTACCAAGGTTTTTCAGTATGATAGGTGCTTGGCAGAGCATGACCCTTGTTGTAGACCATATTTAAGATAATGCATGACACCTCTGTCTCAGTGTTAGAGCTATCAAGAAGTGAGACAAGTTAGGGACAACTAGAAAGTATCTGCCCTATTAGAGACCAGCCATCCTAGGGCATCCAGAGATCAGGTTCCAAGTTGTTCTGTTGTCCCTTGTCCAAGAAGAGTAGAAAGTGCAGATTTTTCTGTAAAATTCTGATTTATTTTTTCTTTTTGAGACAGGGTCTCACTATGTAGTCCAGGCTGGCCTTGAACTCACCACAGTGCTCCTGCTTCAGCCTCCCCCCAAGTGCTAGGATTACAGGCATGTGCTACCACCCTTGGCTAAAATTCTGATTTTTTTTTTTTCTGGAAAGGATCTACAGGGTGGGATATTCAGGGTCTCACTATTAAATTGGACTCAGTGATATGCCTATTTACAGCCTCCCAAGAGCTGGGATTACTAAAATTCTGATTTTTAAATGCTTGCAACTGTTATGTCCATCATTGGATGAGACAGAGTAATATGGGACTAGGTTGCTTCCTTGATAGGGCCCTGCTAGGAATGGCAAATAGAAATCAGAACTAACATGGTCTAGATTCTTCTCTTGTGGGTGCTGGCGTGATTACCATGTGCATTTAATCCCTTCTGTGGGAGTGCAGTTTTAGCTCTACTTTTAGATACTTTAACTGAGACCAGAAAAGTTAAACAGCTGGCGAAAGACACAAGTACACAGTGAAAAAAATAGGCTGACCTGTTGACTGATTTCATTTGAAGGAGATGAGGAAAGTCTAGATTTTTGAGACTTTAATGGAGAAGAGAAAATGAAGGAATGAGAGTCCAATTTTTGACTGTGACCTCAGACCTCAGGCCCTTTTCCCCTCAGAGAGCACCTGTATATTGCCCTGCACAAATAAGTCTCCCCTCGGAAATGTCCTTGATCCCATGACTGACAAGGGGCTGGTGCCTGCAGAGGTCTCCCTGGCTCCCTGCTGTTTCCTTTCAATGGTAGGCTTCTTTATGAGAAGGCGTGGCTGAGTGTCTCTGGATTTGTTGGTGCCATAGGGAGTTCAGTATTGCCTTTCTAGCTGTCCTGACCTCTCATGGCAGAGCTTGGCACTGGATGTGAGGATTGGGCAGGGTACAGTGGGCACTATGTCTCTCGCAGGATCCATGAACTGCACTTCATGGATGAGCTGGTCAAGGTGGATGCCCATGATGCCGAGGTGCTCTGTCTAGAGTACTCCAAGCCTGAGACTGGTAAGCCACAGAAAGAAGTGATTTGGATCTAGCAGGACTGGATGACAGATCAGGATCCTGTGTTTAGTAAGGGACCCTGTTGCTGGACCCTAGAATCAAGGTGTTCTGCAGGCAGGGCTCAGCTCAACTTCCTTCTGCTGGGCCCAGCACCCCAAGCTGTTCCTAAGCTAGTGAAGTAAGTAAATGTCTGGATGAGTTCATCCTCTGCTGAAAAAAAGGTGACTGACTGTAAGACACTATTTTGGAAAAGTTTGAATCCTGGAGAAAAGTTGCAAGAATACGGTAAGGATCCTATGCATGCCCTTCACCCAGCTCCTTCTTACTTTTCCTTTGAAATCCAATTAACTCTGTGACTGCATGTGGCTCTGCTTCCCTCCTCTCTGGGTGCACATGTGCCCATGCATATGCCACTCAGGTGCTTTGCAGAACATTTCTTATAAAGGAGGACATCATTCACAGAACTAGACTGCATTTGTCAGTCTGGGGTTTCCCTGCAGTGCTGTGCTGGCATCTATCCAGTGGTCCCTATTCACATGTTACCTGTTGTCCTGATATTGTACTTTTGTTTACCTAATCCAGGTTTACACTTGTAGTTGTCATGGCTATTTTCTGGATATTATTCTGGAACATTTCCACAATCCTAATGGGCATTTTTTACTTAGGCTTTCTACAGAGTACAAACTAGTCATTTTGTAGAATTTCCCTCAATTTGGTTTGTTTTCCACAAAATTTGGTTCAGATGGTACACCTTTGGCAGGAATCCAGTGTAGGTGGTTACATCTTGACATGTTAAATCATTTTTCTCAATGTCTTTTTTACTGTACCATCCTTATACCCTCTACCTCCCAAATTTTCTTTCATCTAACATTCTCTTGCACCTTTCCTGAGTTTCCTACCACCTCAGGTTATATTGCTAGCTCTCAGCTATCAGGCACTGCAGGGACCATGGGCATAGTAGGAAGGCATGGTGGACAGAGTAGCAGTCATTAGGACCTAGATGAGGCCTGGGTGGACAGAGCTTAAAGAATGGGAGCAGGATTTTTAAGTGAGGCTGAGAGGGTTGCCAGAGTTTCACAGAGCATGCCGCAGAATTGTATTCTGCCCAAACATGTACTAGATCTACTATAGACACTTACGGGGGAATATCCATACATATATCTTCCCTGGACCTGAGGTGAGTGGGTGGAAGCTCTTGGGAAAGACCACCCAGCAGTGAGGGTGTGGCCTTTCCTGAGTTTGGGGAAAGTTAGCTACAGCTCTAGAATGCAATACCAGTCAGGCTTCAAGAACCCAGGTCCGTTCTTTCTACCCACAGGGTTGACTTTGTTGGCCTCAGCCAGCCGGGACCGACTGATCCATGTGCTGAATGTGGAGAAGAACTACCACCTGGAGCAGACCCTGGATGACCACTCATCTTCCATCACAGCTATCAAATTTGCTGGTGAGTCTCTTCCATTCAGCTTTCTGTGCCTTTAGTATTTTTCCTCTAGCTTAGTAGTAAAGGAGAAGCAAGCTCCAGATTTAGGCTAGCTGTATAACGAAGACAAATTTTTTAGGTTTTGTTTGTGTGTTTGTGTTTGTGTGTGTGTGTGTGTGTGTGAGAGAGAGAGAGAGAGGGGGGGGGGGAGAGAGAGAGAGAGAGAGAGAGAGAGAGTGAAAATTAATGCCCATAGATTGTATTTACACTGTGTGTAGTAGTATGTACCTGTAGTCCCTATTGTTCTGGAAACTGAGTCAAGAACGTTTCTTGAGCTCAGTAGTTTGAGGCCAACCTGGGCAACATAGTGAGACCACTATCTGAAAAAAAGCAAATGATTTAAAATGCACAAAATATTTTCCATTTTGGTCTCTTAATAAAACCCTAAATTAGCCAAGCACGATGGTACAATGCTGTTCCAGAACTTGGGAGGCTGAGGCAGGAGGTTCATAATTTTGAATTCCACTTGGACAACTTGTCAAGGCCCTATCTTGAAACAAAAAATAGAAAGTTCTGGAGATATTACTGAGGGCAACAGAAATTACTTACAGATAATCTTGTGGAAGAGAGTATATTGATGTTTCTTGGTCTCCCCGCTTTCTTCCTTGCCTATCTAAGGGGATAGAGAACTAGCTAGGGATACAGTGTTTGGTAGGGTCGTATGAAGATTTCACAAAGGCCTTTGGTCTGCCAAAAACTCAGACATCCCATCTATGTTCCATGGAACATAAGGAATTAGAATAAATGTGTAAATGAAACAGTTTGACCAGCTGGGGACTTACTTCTAGTGACTGCTCTAGATCCTGAGAGGAAATGACTGCCCAAGGTTGTAGCCAGGAGACAGTCCTTACAGCCCACTGGGAAGGACTTTTCTAAAGGCATAGTCCTTTTCTAAAACTACCAGACAGCCTGAGAAGATCGAGTTCCTAAGCCAGGCTCCAGGGTATCCTGCATAGCCAGTCAGAACCCAGTGGAAGCTACCTCACCAAGGAAAAATTAAGTTGTAACCATCATCTGTGCAATATATACCCAAGCCAGCAAAACATAGTATCTGTAATTTATAGCCTTTTACCATGACCATCCACATCAAAGTCATAGTTGGTAACTGAAGTGGGAGTTCCTACATTGGAGATGGCATCACTATTTATGGCCAGATGCTGCTCTCATTGCTCATGGTCTGAACATGGGTAAATGCTTGCATTCAGCACCACCAGGTTTAAAAGCAGGACATGACCAACCAGAAGCTTGCAGGTCCTTTCTGGGTTCTTCTGAGGTTACACTCCTCTTCCCACAGGGCTCTTTCTCTGCTGACTTATGTCAAGTTACATGTAGTTCTTATGTTGTCAGGTCCTAGCTCTCAAATGTCCCATCAGGAACAAGCAGCATCTCTTGTACAGAACTTAATGTTTCCTGTTTGTTCAGCTCTTACCCTAAAAAGACAGGAGACTGATCAAAGTGAGACCAATCAAAGTGAGACCATTTGCAGTGCTTATCTCATGGCAGTTCTCCTCCAAGGACTATGCACAACTCTGTAGTAGGAAAGGTCTGTTCTTAGGCCCATTGTACAGACAAGAAGCTGAGGCTGTGAGGGAGCCCAGCTGTGAACCTGGCACCAGAGAATGCCTGTATTCAATTGTGGCCCTGTCCTTGGCCTTGTATGCACCTTGAGACAAGGGCTGTGTATCACTGAGTCCCTGTGTTTATGAGTGTGAGATCAGGCACATGCACAGGGTCTATCCTAAGATTCGTGTGGATGCCTCACTTGTTCTTGGTTGCATGCATCTCCTGCCTCTCTTCACTTGTCTCTGCCGTAATCTCACTCTGCTGCTCAAATTGCCCTTCTATTCTAGTTCCTACATTGGAGATGGCATCCCATCTCTGTCCCTGGTCTTTGTTTCCCTATTTGCCTTCATCCTGCAGAAGCCTGTACCTAGCTCACCTCCAGGCAGTCTCTGATCTCTGAGTTAGTTGATGCCTTTACAGTGGAGTTGTTTAGGGCTCCCATCTGTGTAATCCAGCCCTACCTCACCCTCTGCCCCTTCTTCCTCCAGGCAACAGAGACATCCAGATGATCAGCTGTGGGGCTGACAAGAGCATTTACTTTCGCAGTGCCCAACAGGTAGGGTAGGGTGGCCTCCTTGGGAGCTGGAGTCTGGAGCTTGTGAGTGGTGACCTCTGAAGGTCTTTCATGTCCTGCCAGACCTCAGATGGACTCCACTTCATCCGTACACACCATGTGGCAGAAAAAACCACCCTGTATGACATGGACATTGACATCACACAGAAGTATGTTGCTGTAGCCTGCCAGGACCGAAACGTGAGGTGAGGAACTGCCATGCTCATATGGTTCCTGAGAGGCTGAGGGCTGAGAAACCTAGAAGCTGTCTCAGAAGCTGGGTTCTTCCAGGCTTAGCTACCAGCTACACAGAAGGCCTCCTTGCTCTCCTAGGTAGGGGCCTTTGTGGAGTGACTGAGAAGTGTTGAAAGCTTAGAAGCTCATTCATTCACCCCCTCCCTCCCTGATCTGCTGTCTGGTCTGGACAGTACTAGGGTCATGGCAGTGGCCAGAATAGCCCAGGCTCTCCATGGAGCTCACAATCTGGAGGAAGGGGCACAGCTCCCAGACAGTGACAGAGCAAAGAGGTCAGAAATGGGGTAGGAGACACTGACCCCATCAAACAGGAAGCTTGTCACCTTCTTCATAGCATTCAATTAGGGTGGCACTGAGCTTGCTGGGGAATAGATACTAACTCCCAATAGATAGCCTCCATAACTTCAGCTTGAGATGGGTTTTACTCCAGACATTAGAAGGTCACAAGAGATAGTAGCAGTTTCCAATGGAGAGGACAGAAGGAGCCAGGGGAAGGGGTTTGGGAAGGGCCCTCTTTATGCCCCCATATTGTATCCCCCCAGGGTCTATAACACGGTGAATGGGAAGCAGAAGAAGTGCTACAAGGGCTCCCAAGGCGATGAAGGCTCCTTGCTGAAGGTGAAGTGTGGGTGCCCCTGGGGAGAGCCTCAGGCGGGTACCCTACAGGCCCCTGTCTGCTGCCTTAGTGGGCCACCTGAGACCTGGGTCCTTGGTACTTGAACAAGTGTCATATGCTGGCCAGCACCCACTGAGGCCTGGTTATCCAAAGATGTTTTGGTATAAGGAATGTTTCGTGTTTATTGAGCTCTTTTCCAAGTGGGGGTGCTTGAGTGGGACTCAATTTGCATGACAACAGTATGCTGGGAAGAAGCAGAAATGAAGAATCCTCCCCTGGCTTGTCTTGCTCCAGAAAGCAAAGTAGGTGCTTTGCAGAGCCTTGAGGCTGTTACTCTGAGTTAAGTTGCACCATCTGCCTTGAGCTGGCTGTGTGACCTTGGATAGGCATCATCTCTTTTTTTAAATTTTTTTTTTTTATGTATTTTAGTACAGGGTCTACAGGGTCTCACTACACAGATCAGACTCAGTGATCCTCCTTTTTTCAACTTCCCAAGTGCTGAAATTATAGGCACATGCCACCATGCCAGTCTCAGTCGTCGTCTCAGCACATCCTGGGGGAAAGGCTAGCACAGCACGCCACATATCGAACCCTGGTCGCTGCACCTGCCTAAGCAGGCGCTTTAGTTGGCTGAGCTATCTGGCTGGCCCTGGCATCATCTCTTGACCTATTTTATCATTTGTAAAATGCAAATAATAATAACAGCCTGTAAGCCTGGCTGTGTTGCAAGGACAGGATTATAGGCACACAGCCTGAGGTAGGATGGTCACAGGTTCAAGCCCAGACTGGGCAAGTTAACAAGACCCTGTTTCAAAAGGAAAATAATTAAAAGGACTGGGGATGCAGCTCAAATCAGAGACCCTAGGTCCAATATTACAAAAAATGAAACAAAAGGAAAATGGCTTCTGTCTTGGGTTACTGTGTGGATTAATTAAGCGCATTCATGTGCATTGCTTAGCACAAGTGCTGGCCACTAGTATCACTGCGTGGTTGTTATTAATATTTTCACCTACAAAAAGGAGCAGGAATGCCTCCTGCCAAGCTGTTTGTTTTTTGGTTTAGTTTTTGGCATTTTGAGATAGGGTCTTGCTATATAGTTCAGGCTGGCCTTGAACTCACTGTGTAACTTGGGCTGGCTTTGAACTTGTAGCAATCTTCCTGCCTTAGCTTTTCCAAATACTGGGATTATAGCCATGCACTGCCATGCCTGGCTTACCAGACTGTGTGTTGTAAGGGCTTCTTGTACTAAGCATCCAGCCTAGCATGGGTCATTAGTTAGTGAGGGTGAGATATTTGGTCCAGGCCCCACAGATCAATGAAGCAAAGTGACAAGTAGGTCTTCTTCCTGACAGGTTCATGTGGACCCCTCAGGTACCTTCCTGGCCACAAGCTGCTCTGACAAAAGCATCTCAGTGATTGACTTTTACTCAGGCGAGTGCGTTGCCAAGATGTTTGGCCACTCAGGTAAGGGAGCCTCACTGCCTGGGCCACCTTTCCATCTGCCTACAACCTCTGCCTAAGAGGCCAAAGCAGCTTCTCTGCTTTGCTTGTAGAAATCGTCACCAGCATGAAGTTCACCTATGACTGTCGTCACTTGATCACAGTGTCTGGAGACAGGTCTGGAGACCTCCACTTGCTGGGCCATCCTCCAGGAATGGGTGGGCTACATATCACAGAAGAGTGAGGCTCAGGGACCAGCAGCAGTGTGATCACAGCCTGCCCACTCAGAGTGCACTGCAGAGATTTCCAGCCTGGTCCTGCCGTGCAGTGTCATCCCAGTTCTCATTAATTTTTTTGCAACCCTGAGCCTTTTTTTACTCAATAAAGGAAAGATGACACTGCCTACCTTGAAAGCCATGAGATGAGAATTGAATAGGATGACACGTAGAGTCTACGATTGGTGGCTCAAGAAGTTGCTTCCTTAGCTCCCTTTGATTTGCCACATTCCTGCCCTTATCCCCCAGAGCAGAGCCTAGTTTTGTGGAATGTCATAGGCCCAGGGCAGGGGTAAATATGATAAAATCCTCATCCTTGCACTGAGGTGATTGGGTGCCCAGGAAGTGGAGAAATACAGAAAGAGGCCCAGGTGGCTCTGGGGTCAGATATGGCAATGCATCCCTTATTGAGCCTCCTCCCCATCTCTCCTTGGCTCTACAGCTGTGTGTTCATCTGGCACCTGGGCCCTGAGATCACCACCTGCATGAAGCAACACTTGCTAGAGATTGATCACCAGGAGCAATACCGGCAGCGGCGGCCTACGGACAAGAAGTGGGACAGCCACTCCAGGTCTTAATGGCCCATCTGTCCTCCAGGGTCCCCATGAGAATAATGCCAGGTGTATGACCAGGACAGCCTGCTGGGGAAAGTGGACTTTGAAGCAAAGTCCTAGTGGCACACAGAACAGCACAGGGGCAGCATGCTTGGTGACCTCTGAGCACTGTGATGAGAAAGCTCCAGGGGCTTCAGGGGCCAGGGAAGGCCCTAACTGAGTGAGCAATAGGGAGGCTTGTGTGGCCAGGAAGGGTACTGGAGGGGAAAGTCCAGTGGAGCTAAGTGTCCTCTTATTCTCTAAGAAAAAATTATTCCTTATTTTACATCTCCTAATTCTTTAAGGCCTTCATGTTACAAATGAAATATGGACTATACTCAGATTCAGATTTTTTTATTGGTGGTGTTGGCTTGGGCGTGCTCATTTTGAATGGAAGAATTTTGAGTTTTCTCTGCTACCTCTGGGTCTATGCTTGTCTTCCTGGAGGCTTTTACCATGTCTTCATGCAGACTTCCAGGGCTCTGTGGTGACCAGGCACTGACATGGACCACCTGCCCTGAGGTAGTGTTGGAAGTACCACAGACCTGCAGTAGGGGTGTGGCAGTGCCCTCTGGTACCTGGTTCTTAAGCTCACCCACTCCATTCACTTTGGGATCTGCCTTGTTGAGCACACTGAAAGAAAAACATCTCTGCTCTCTTAGAGAACCTGGTCCTATAGCTGTGCCTTGGGAATTCTCTTTTCTCATCAAGCCCAGCCTTTGGCACATCTCCATTGCTAGAGTGGTAGGCTTTTAGCAGAGGGCTGTCAGATGAGAGGCTTCAAAGCATCGTCTTGACTGGAAGTCGAGAATATGTTCCTGTGAAACTTGGTATGGGGCTTGGCTCCATCAGGTCCTCCCCTCATTCTCTCCACCCCCGCCTGGCTTTAGGCAAGAGATGTATGCATCCATGTCCTGTGAGATTCACGCCCTGGGCCCTGCAGAGCAGTCAG
This sequence comes from Ctenomys sociabilis, assembly GCA_004027165.1. NCBI lineage: Eukaryota > Metazoa > Chordata > Mammalia > Rodentia > Ctenomyidae > Ctenomys > Ctenomys sociabilis. Next base: position 50,396 of record PVKA01008246.1, on the reverse strand, counting down.
AGGATGAGGTGGAGTGTGAACCAGAAGAGCTACTGAAGACACCATTCAAAGAGAGCTTGGATCCAGGTTGGGAAAGGCGCCCTATTTGAACTCCATCTGCATGGGGAATCTTTGCTAAGCCTTGTACACTGCTGTTTTCAGGGCCTGGCACAGATTGAAGCTCAATAATCATATCATTCAAAAGTCCTTCAGTATAATAGCAACTAAACTTTCACTGTATAGGCTGGATATATAATTTTCATATAACTGAAAATTCAAGGTTGCCAGGCCACGGAGATACTCATTAGAATAAGAGCTTCCCTGACAAGTGCAGGGGTCTGACTTCAATCCCTGGTTCCAGAAAAAAGAAAAAAAAAAAAAAAGTTAAAATTCAAGGTTGTCTGCAAATTGATTGGACCCAGGTGTTCGGGTCATAGTAGGATATTTTTCTTTTATCTTTTTTCTCTTATCTTGATGTTGCCTTTCTTCATATTAGTTGTGCTTTTATGTACATTCTCCCTTTATTAGGGTAAAAGATGTCTCCAGCAGCTATAGGCTTATGAAACTCAGTAAAAAGAAGAGCACTCAGGAAAAATTCTAAAGTGTGAATCGAGTTCCATTTTTGAGCCAGTCCCCGTGATGGGCCTGTCCTGAATCATGTGATCAGTTCTGAGGGCAGATGCTTTAGTCAGCTGTACTCAAATCACCTGACTGAAAGTGAGGGGTTAAATGAAATGGTAAGCCAAAAGCGCCGTGTTTTTCCCAGAAGACAGGAGATTTTACTGTTTTGGCAAAGGTGGGGAGAGCACCTCAACAATTCTGTGGAAGCCCAGAATCTCTATGAATACCTGCCTGTGAGCATGGCGCCTCATGGTGGCTGTGGGTTGTTGGCCACAGCCAACACACAGTACTTCTATAAATTGTGACATACTGCAGATACTATTTTCTTTTTCTTCTCTAAAGTGTCTTATCCAAGTGAGCACAGTGGCACATGCATTTGAGCCCAATTTTTTTTTTTTTTTTTTTTTGTCTTTTTTTTGAGACAGGGTCTCACTATGCCATTCAGGCTGGCCTTAAGCTCACTTTGTAGCATAGGCTGGTCTTGAACTCACAACAATCCTGCCTCAGCCTCCCAAGTGCTGGGATTACAGGGATGCACCACCATGCCCAGCTTATTTGAGCCCAATTTAATGAGACTTTGTCTCAAAATAAAATAATTCACACATTCCCATTCCTGCTAGCTTGAAAAACTGGTGGCAAATGCTTGACCAACCCACTGGGTGTGTTGTACAACTAGTGGTACAACAGATCTAGTCAGTTTTATTGATCTTTTTGCTCAATAATAAGCCACCAAATGGGACATCCATGCATGTACACCAGTGGTTTAAGACTCCTGACAGAAAGACATGCAAGTTTAGCCCCATTGTGTTGTGTTTTTTTTTTTTTTTTTTTTTTTTTTGTCTTTTCGAGACAGGGTCTCACTGTGCAGTTCAGGCTGGCCTTAAGCTCACTTTGTAGCTCAGGCTGGTCTCGAACTCACAACAATCCTCCTGCCTCAGCCTCCCGAGTGCTGGGATTACAGGCATGCGCCACCACGCCCGGCTTTCCCATTGTGTTGTTTTGTTAGGAATTTCCCTAGCCCATTGTGGATATATTAAAGGGAGTGAAGATATATCTTAATGCTTCCTGGTTAAATGCACAGTCCCATAAAAACAAAGTATCTTAGCCACTGATACGTCAGTAGGTACAAAGCAAAAGCTCCTCTTTCTTTTTTTTTTTTTTTTTTTGGCAGAACCAGGGATTGAACTCGGGCCCTTTCGCTTACTAGGGAAGCACTTATTCCACTGAGCCATCTCCCCGGCCCTAAAAGCTGTCCTTTCAACTAGTACTGTGGTAGAAGCTAATGTTTCCCCTTCAGGAGGATCTTTAGGTTTTTCCTAATTTCACACCATATTGTGTAGGAGGCTCTGCCATGATCCTGGGCCTCCTCCTCAGGCACATGTGAATATGCTGCTGCTTTTCCCTGGATGGAGATTGGAGAGTGGCTCATTGGGTTTAGGTGGTGTGTGTGTGTGTATGTGAGTGTGTTACTCATGATTGAACACAGGGTCTTCATATTCAACCATATTCCTGAGGGTGTTCCCTGTGCCCCCACCCTTCTGAGATGCATCTTGCTAAGTTGCCCAGGCTTGTGATCTTTCTGCCTCAGCCTCTTAGCCTCCCAGAGTTCTGGGATTAGAGGCATGAACCACTATGATGGCTAGAGCATCTCTTATTTTAAAAGAGAGCTCCAAGAATTAACCCCACCCAGCATTCTGTTAGGCCCTCACACTCCCACACTTTTATCACCAACATTTGGTAGTATAAAGCCTTTTAATCTTATTTTTGTGAGTAAACCATTGTATCTCATTGTTTAACATGGCATTTCCCTGACAGGGACTGAGGGTGGCCTTTTAGGACAGTGCCATTTGTCCATGCAACCCACTTGTCTCTTGTCCTCTGATCATGGATGCTGTGTCTCCTCTCTCCAGATCCTCAGTGCCTGCTGACCAATGGCAAGCTGCCTCTCTGGGCCAAGCGGCTGGTGAGTCTTCCAGAGGCTGACAAGGTGACCAATAGGTCTAGAGGGGAGAGAAGGGTAACCCCCTTCCCAGTGACCCCCTCTTTTCCACATCTTTCCTTTCCCTGGAGTAGTTCATTGCCTCTGATCTCAGTTCATCCCACCTTTGGGTCACAAAAGTCTGTACCCAGTTCCGTTCTGATCACTGGAAATAAACAGGGAGAGTCAGACAAACACTCAGCCTTTACATGCCCACTTAGTATGGAAGAGAAACAATATCCATCTTAAATAAATGGACTAAGCAAGGGCCTGAGTTCAATCCCCAGTTCCGCCCCCACCAAAAATAAAGGACTAAGTTGTGTGACATGTTGGGAGTGGATAAGGAAGAAAAACATCGGGGAAAGGGGCCGGGGAAATGGCCCAGTGGAATAAGCACTTGCTTGGCAAGCGCAAGGGCCTGAGTTCAATCCCCAGTTCCACAAAAGAAAAACATTGGGGAGGAAGATAAGTGTCAGCCCTGGCAGTTGAGAATAAACAAAAAAAAGTAGCTCAGATTAGATATAATTGAGCAGAGCCAATGAGAGTGAGACACAAGTATACAGGGGAAGAATATTTTAGGCAGAACGGCCTGCAAGTGCCTCCTATGAGACAGGATTGTGCCTTGCTTGTTCAAGAAGTACACAAAGCAGAGGCACCTGGTGACCAATAGGTCTAGAGGGGAGAGAAGGGCTGAGATGAAATAGGCCAAATAGCTGGGGATGTGACTGTGGTGAGGCCCCTCCACACTCCTTGTAGGCCTCCTCTACTTCTTCCCCATAGCACTGAGTGACATGGAGTTGAGGGGTGGATGGGTCCAACTTTGGTGAACTGTCCTGCAGCTATATATGGGAACCAGGCTAGGGCAAGCAGGGGTCAAGGAGGAGGCAGAAGAGATTGGAGGTGGGCCAAGAGAAAGAAATGGTTGGATTCTTGGTGGATTTCAGAGGTAGAGCTAGTCACTGGGATGCAAGAGAAAGAAAGGGCCCAAGACCAGATTAACACGTAAAATGATCATTGACTTGGGCAAGGTGCAAGCTAAGAGTAATGGGTGAGAAGCCAGCAGCAAAGTATAGACCCTAAACATCATTGCTACTCCTTAACACAAAACCGAGGCTTTAAAATTGTTTGAAATCCAGCCAGGAACCAGAGGGATAGCTCAGTAGAAAAATCACTTGCTTGGCAAGCTCACGATTATGATTCAATCCCAGTACCACCAAAAAAAAAAAAAAAAAAAAAATTCAACCAGGTGTGGTGGTGCATACCTGTAATCCCAGCACTTGGAAGACTGAGGCAGAAGGCCTACAGCACATTCAAGGCCAGCCTGGGCTACATAGTGAAACTCTGTCTCAAAAAAAGAAAAAAATTGTTTAAAATTTAAATGTACTGGTGTCCACAATGAGTTTTTCCTAGACTCTGTAAGGGATAAGCCAGTCCATAGCACAAAAGTCACCAGCAGCATCTGACACTGTAGGAGGGTTTTGAGTCACTGCCCAGGCCTCCCAGGCCCTCTTGCCTCATTTTCTCTGTCCACCTTGCTGTCCTCTGACACTGTGGCAGCAGGGGCATGTGGCACCTTTTACCATCCCCTCGCTCATGTGTACCCAGTGCACGGCACAGGTTCATGCATCTCTGTAGGACTCAGTTTAGCTTTTTCACAAGTGAATTCATTTTGGCTTCCAATACAACTTTCTCAACTAACTAAACCATTATGCATAATTCAGAAAATGTGTTTAGTTCTTATGTTCAGCAAGCTAAGTATTTATGTATAACCTACAGAAAAATTAGTGTTTCCCAGTTACTCTTCTCTCATTGCTGGGACAAATACCCAACACTCAAAGTGAAGGAAGGAAGGCTTATTTAGCTCACAGTTACTGGAGGTTTCAATCCATATTCAGCTGGCTCCAAGGCAGAGGGGCACATGGCAGAGAGCAGCAGTTCATGGAAATGGAAAGGCAGCATAACAGTAAGAGCAAATGGGAGGAGTAACAACAACAGTGGCTATAGAGAGCAAGTCTGTCTTCCTTAAATTGCATTCAGGCTTTTCTCCCCAGGCTGGATACAGCACTCACATCCATAATCCCAGCAGTACTAACACCCAGAATCCCAGTGGTCATGATTTAATCACAAACTCTAGAAGTCCACTCCATGACACATGAGGCTTTGGAGGGATAACTAGACACAAACCATAACAGTGTGTCTTCTCTAAAATAAGTCTGTGCATCTCATGCATCTGACATATCCACTCTCCACACCACATAGGGACCAGCAGCCCGTGGGGGGATTGATGGTAGGAGTCAGCATGGAGAGTGAGAGGTCCTGCCTGGGCCTGGGGCAAGGGGCCAGTCACATTGACTTGGCAACCCTCCTCTTCCATTTTTAGGAGGTGGTGCAGGAGCCTCCCCTCAACCCTGCTTAGGCAGGAGTTGCCTTTGGGGCCTGTATCTGACACACACCAGAGACCTTCCTGCCTGTCCACTGTTTGATGGATCCTGCAATCTCTTAAAATTAGTTTTTAGTCAGGTGTAGTGGCATGTACCTGTACCCCAGCACTCCAGAGGCTGAGGCAGGAGGATTGTCATGAATTTGAGGTCAAACTGAGCTTCCAGGTGAGTTCAAGACAAGCCTAAACTACAAGCAAGACCATGTCTCAAAAACAAAAAAAAAAATTTTTAAATCAATTTTGGGCCCGGGATGTAGCTCAGGGGCATAAGTGTCTGCTGGCAAGCTCAAGGTCCTGAGTTTGATCCCCAGTTCAGAAGGAAAAAAAGAAAATTTCTATGAGAGAAGCAGATTCATGGGCTGGTATCCTGGATCATGGTGTAGCAATCTCCAGGGTTCCTGTGTTCTGGAATTTCTGCCTCGATTAGGGGTGGAGAGGTTGGGGTTTTGATTTTCAGTGTTTTTGAGACATTTTGCTATACATTTCAGGCTGACCTTGAACTCACTCTGTAACCCAGACTGGCCTCCAACTCACAATGATCCTTCTGCCTCAGCCTTCCAAATGCTGGGATTACAGGTTTACACAATCACCCCGCTTCTACCTATATTTTAACTTTTTTAGGGACCTAAATATTGCTTGGTTAGCCATAAGTATAAGCTCGCTTAATCACATCTTTTCTGGTGATAACAGCATGGAGTTCTATCAGGTCACCCATGTCAGTATGCTAACAGTGGTTAAAATTTGAGATTTTGAAATAAAACATAGTCATGCCTCTTTAAAAAAAAAAAAAAAAAATCCAACAGCAAAATCCAAAACTCTGGTCATAAGAGTTTATTTCAGGAATTATATGATTCCTTAGCTCAAAGCCTAAATACTAATACTTAGTCATTCCCAGGCTGCTCCTTGTCAACATATATAATAGAATGGCATTCAACAAATATTTATAGCATACTTTTTTTTTTTTTGTGGAACCGGGGATTGAACTCATACCCTTGCGCTTACCAGGAAAGCACTTATTCTACTGAGCTATCTCCCTGGCCCCTTCAGCATACTTATGTACTTTAAACCTTCTACTTGAATGTGCACATTTAATCTTTACTGAGATAGGGGCTTTTCTTACTCATTTCGCAGGTAGGGATTAAGGCTTAGCGAGGTTAAGTAACTAGTCAGAGGTCACACAGCTAGGCATTAAAAAGTGTGAGATTGGTCAGTAGCATCCCTACAATCCTAGCGTCCTAGGAAGTTGAGGCCAGAAAATCATAACTTTTTTCTTTCTTCGTGCTACTAGGGATCAAAATCAGGACCTTGCACTTGCCAGGCAGGTGCTTAAGCTGCTGAGCTATCTCCCCAGCCCTAAGAAAACAGAATTTCTAGCCCATCTTGGTCAACTTAGATCCTGTCTCTGAATTAAAAATAATTGGGCCAGTGAGATAGCTCAGTGGACTTAAGTGCCTGCTTAGGCAAGCACAGGTACTGGGGTTTGAACCCTGGCACCACATTCTGCACTGGCCCCACCCTCTGGGCTCACTGAGCCAGTGAGCAGGACCAGACATAGTAGCTCACACCTGTAATACCAGCGCTGGGATCACTACAATTCGCGCTATACAGTAAGATCCTTTACCAAATACATTTTTTAAAAAAACAAAAAACTAAGGGCTTGGAATATAGTCGAGTGGAAAGATCCAGGGTTCAACTCTCAATGCCAAAAGGGAAAAAAAAAATTTTTTTTTTAAAGATGTGAGATTGGCCTGGAGAGAAAGCTCAGCATTATAAGTGCCTGCCTGGCAGCCACAAGGACCCAGGTTCAATCCCCAGTACCACGTGCTGTGTGGGCCCCCATACCAAGCCAGCCACTGAAACTGGGCCTGGTGGTGCACACTTGTAATCCCAGTGCTGGGGAGGCTGAGATGGGAGGATCCCTACAAGTCTGAGCTGTGTAGTGAGATACTGTATCAAATAAATGAAGAAAAAAAAAAGTGAGATTAATGATTGCCCCTAAGCAGAAGGGCTCCAGAGCCTACGTTCTCTAAACAGCCACCTTCTACCATTTTGGCTGAGGTAGCAGCAAGCAGGACCTGGTGGGGCTATGGAGAAATAGCTCTATTAAGGATGTGTTTGAACAGCAAAGCTAGCAGAATTTGCAGATGGAGTGCGGAGTGTGAAGGACAGAGTTAGAGGAAAGAGGGACAATGTCAAGGTTTGGGGCCTAAAGAACTAGGAAGAATAACCAAGGCAGTGAAGGTTTCAGGAGAGCAGGTTGGAGGAGTCGACAGTGGGATTTTCAGAGGTTAACTTCAGAATAGTAGCAGACAGTACAATTGCATAAGAGAAAGGGGGCTGCAGGGTTATTTCTGAAGACGTTGCTGAAATGTGCTTAAAGCCAAGAGACTGGATGAGGTCCATTCAGTGTCCATGGCCCTCCTTGGACCTGGTAAACACTTGGCTGGCTGGCTGATTGTCCCTGTCCCTCAAGCTAGGAGATGACGATGTAGCAGATGGTGTAGCCTTCCGTGCCAAGCGCAGCTATCAGCCACATGGCCGCTGGGCAGAGCGGGCTGACCAGGAGCCTCTCAAGACCATCCTGGGTGCCCGGGACCTGGATTGCTACTTTACTCCCATGAAGCCCCAGAATCTGGAGGACTCCAATCTGGACACAGTGGAACCACAGTGCCTGGCAGGCCTGCTGAATAAGGTATGTTCTGCCCACCCAGCCTGGCCTGCAGACACTGACTGTACACCCAGGAGTTGGGGCCCTGGCACTCTTGTTTTAAAAACAAGGCTGACTGTCCCATTTTAGGGGTGTAGAGAGGATTACAGGAGACAGTGGAAGGCAAGAGGATGAACTGCTGACCTGGTACACAGACTTTTCAAGGGAGATACAGTCTTTGGGAATGGGCTGCTTGCAGATTAGAAAGTTGGGCTGTTAAAATACACTAAATTACCCAGGCTGGCCTTCAACTTGAAGTCCTCCTGCTTCAACCTCCCAAATCCTGGTATTACAAGCCTGAGCCACCATGTCCACCATGTCCAGCTACATGTCCAGTTACCTGTTCTTGACTGTCACAGAAATAGAACCTCGGGGTTGTATGTTTTGTCATGTTTGGACCCATCCCTAGTCCTCATCTGTGTAGTGAGCAGAGGGGCACAAGAGGGAGAGACACTTGGCTCAGGCCCTGCTCACTGTCCAGCCATGGAGTTGCCACAGCCAGCAGCTGTAAGGGCCTGAGTGCCATGACTGCCTCAGATGGCTCTGCTCTTCACTCGAAGTCTGAAAATCCCCAGCACAATGGCTGTGAGTGCCCCTCCTTCCTGCCCCTGCAGAGTCAGTCGTCTGAGGCCAATGAGCTTGTCATCTACTCTCTGGAAGCGGAAGAGATGATCACAGTGGCAGACAGGTGAGTACCTTGCATACCAGGGAGCCTCAGTTGTAAAGAAAAAGCCCCTTCTGATAGGTGAAGAACTGCTCCCTGCACACCTAGCAAGCCTGTGAGTGTGGTACAGGTGAGGCCCAGATGGGGCAAGAGCCAAACTCTGTGGCCTTACAGTAGGGTACAGGGGACCCAGTGGAAAGGAAGTATTTGGAGGAGGCAGGATAAGCCACAGCATTGCTCTTAACAGGGGCAAAACATGTGTAGAGGGGTTTGGCATGGGACCTGCTTATAATACTCCAGTGTGACTTCCTCCCCCTGTCATTGCAGCGAGTACTATGAGAAGGAGCTAGAGGCAAGCCCTGGTGACCAGCAAGGGGACTCCTACCTCAGGCTGTCCTCTGTCAACTCAAAGAATCCAAGCCCACCTACAAGTGAGTGAGTGGCAGACAGGGACTCTGTGATGGTCTCTTTGTTCAACCACTTCCCACTAATGGTAACCTTGACCCAGTCCTCCTAAAGCCCAAAGCGTTTAGAAACAGACGTGGTTTCTGAGCTCCAGCCATAAGGCAAGAACACGGCTCTGCCATCTCCTTGATGTATGGTAGCTAGTCCATATAAATAGGCAGTACTATTATCACTCACAGAGCCTAGAGCAGCAGAGCCCTGTGCCCTGGCTCAGCAAGTCTTCTAGTGGGGGTCCTGATCCACCTTGGTTCCTTCAGATTTGGGAGTGCAGCTTTGCCACCATTCCCTCAATAGCCCAACTGAGAGCCTGGGTTCACCATGCCCATGCCCCGTGTGCCAGGGAAGCCAGGCACATGGGGTGGGGCAGTGAGGGCCTGGCTAAGGAATAGTCACAGGATATAATTGCCCAACCAAGCCTCGGTTTCCTTGCATGGAAGTCAGGAGCCTGTCCTCAGACTGGTGGCAACAGGGTGTGTGACGAGTCTGCCATTCTCCACTGGCAAGTGGCAACTGCCATGACTCAGTGGTATTGACAGTTTCTGTGTGCTCTGCCCCGCCTCCCGTTACCTCTCCCAGCATGCCCGGGTGCAGCAGAAGAGTCATCCAAGCCTGAGGATCCCGGCTTGGCCAAAGGCTCCCTGCCCCAGACCCCTGAGCAGGAGAAGTTCCTCCGTCACCACTTTGAGACACTTACTGACACCCATCCTGAAGGTAGAGCCCAGCCCTGTGCCAGACCTGCCTATCCAGTTGCTGGACAGTATGGGTGTCCCTGAATAGAGCTGCTCCTGGTAGGGCAGGTGAAAGCCAGAGTGGGGCAGAGGAGCAGACTGCTTCTCTTAGAAACTGAGCTTCACAGTTCTGTCCTCCCCATTCTTTTCCTTCCAGTTGTGTGAATGGTGCTAATGAGGGTTTCTGGGGACCCTCTGGCTGGCCTAGGGATATGCCTGGGCCTGGGGTTGGTCGGCTGAGGTGATTCTCAGGGCTCTGTGGGCATCTCCCTTTAGAGCTCTTCCACGGGTCCCTGGGAGATGTGAAGGTCCCTGATGCTGAGGACTTTTTCCATCCCCGGCTAAGTATCTCCACGCAGTTCCTCTCTCGTCTCCAGAAGACATCCAGGTAGAAGTAGTAATGCTTCCCCTCCCAGCTCGCTGTGCCCTGAGCCCCCACAGAGCTGTGACCCTTGATCACCCAAGGCAGTGTGTATGCCCCTCCCTTACCAGGCTTCGTCTTTCAGGTTTACCCATGCCTTACCTCCCCGACTGCCTCTGTATCTTGTGAAGTCTCCCGAGGTCAAGTCCACAGGCCGAGGGGGAAGCCAGCCCAGAGCAGAGCCCCAGAGAGCAGGTACTGGCTACACCTCCCCAGACGGGACCAATGTGAGTATTGGGGTCACCTCCTCAGGCACAAGGTGGAACACCAGGGAACCTTGTCCTTACCTCAAAGCTGTGCTTTCAGGTCCTTTCTGAGGAGAAAGCTGAGGAGCCCCTGGAAACCCTGGAGATGTGGTGCCCCCTGAGTGAGTATTTCAGTCCCAGTCAACCAGCCCTGGGTGCCCCGCTGAACAGTGGGAGGTGTCCATTCTACCTGCAGCAGGGCCCTGAGCTTAGTTCAGTGAGAAATGTATCCATCTGTTTTCTTTACAGCATCCCGCCTACCAGGCCTGGCACCTTGCGTCTCTTCCTCCTCTGTGCTGGCCACAGACAGGAAGTCTCTGACATCCACATCTGGAATATTCACCCCAGGCCTGGCACAGGGTGTCTGTGCCCCGTCCACCTATGTAGAGACCACCATGAACCCTCGGGCCAAGATATCACGTAGTGTCTCCCTTGAGGATAGTGAAGGGCCTGTCATGAGTGAGCTGGCCAGGCCCCTCCGCAGGCCTTCATCCGTGGGGGAGCTAGCCTACCAGGGCCAGGAACTCCCAGCTGTCACTACCATGGTCACACCTAGTTCTGTCAGTGAGAGTAAAGAGTCTGCCCTGCCCTCCTTGGGCAACCATGAGGCCCGAGCCAACCTGAGACTGACCCTGTCTAGTGTTTGTGACAGGCTTCTCCTGTCTCCGTCCCCACTAGAGCCGCCTACCACATGTGTCTGGTCCCAGGAGCCTGTGAACACCCAGCCTAGTGTCCCAGCAGCCAGCGTCCTCACCCCAAGCCCTGCAGATGGAAGCGCCCTAGGGCTCCACAACTCTACCCTCCCAAAGCTCCCAGTCCCCTCACCCCTCACCCCTTCTGCCCACTGCCACAGCCCCCATCTTCCAGAGGCCAGGCCTAGGGTCCCTAGTCCCACCACCTCCATCCTGAAGCCCTCCCCTGGTGAGTACCACGTTGGGCAAGATGCTCATCCTGTGCAAGTTGGCTCAGCTCCTGACTGGACACTTGGCTATGCCCTTTACCCATTGGCTCATTTACTTAAATGCTTGAGCACTTCATCTGTGATGGGCTTTGTTCCAGGCTCTGGTGATGTGGGACAGGCTGGGGAACAAAGGCAACAGAATTGATACCTGAATTAAGAGAAATCTGACAAAACCTATAAACAAAATGTCAGATGCATCATAAAGTGCTAAGGAAAGAAATGAATCTGGGTGAACAGGAAGGAGGAGGAGGTGGAGGAGGCTGGCTGCCATTTAAACAGGATGATGAGAATAGGCTTCAGGGAGAAGTCACCTGAAACAAACCTGCAGGGGGGAGAGAAGGGAGCAAGGGGAACAGAGGGATGTGATTGCAGTCAGCCCGCCATGTAGCCCTCCCAGTCCAGTTGTGAAGCCTAGTGTCTTATTCTTTCCCTCCCTTTGCCGGTAGATGCACCCCATCTGATCCATAGCAGCCCTGGCTACTGGAGGGAGCCCACGCTGCCCGCCCCCATTGAGCTGAGTGGTGTGAGGAGGCTCCTGCATAAGCTACAGACTGCCTTCCAGGAAACCCTGGACCTTCACCACATGGTGAGCTAACAGCCCAATGTCAGGGAAGGTTGTAGGGCTCTGGACAGCATGGTCTGGTGGCCCCTGACAGGTTCATGTACTTTGCAGTTGGCCTCCAGCAGCCGGATGGGCACAGAGCAGCAGCAGGCACAGGCAGAGCTGACTTCGACCTTCCTGTGGATCCACAGCCAGCTGGCAGCCAACAACTTGCTGACTGGGACTCATATTCCTCCAACTCAGACCCTGCCTAGTGTGGGTCCCCTGCCCTCACCTACCCTCTGCCCGCTGGCTAGTCCAGACCTACATGCCCTGCTCGAACACTACTCAGAGTTGCTAGTGCAGGCTGTGCGCAGGAAGGCTCGAGGGGACTGAAGAAGTAGGTATTTAAAGCAAATAAACTGACAACTTGAAGCAGCAACTCCTGATGCAGGTCCTGTCTATCCACAAAGGCTGTCAGATGCATGCACAGTAGGAGGGTAGAGGCCATGCTTGGAAGATTACTTGGGAACTCAACATTCATTCCAGCCAGGTCCTGTTCCCTAAAGGGTTCTGGAAATGGAGAACATGGGACCAGCAATAACAGCTTTCTACGTCATCTCTCCCCAATTCCTTGGGCTGCTGCAGTGGATCCAAGTGGTCCTTCCCTAAGAGTATCCAGCTGCAATGCCCACAAGCATATGGAACAGCTGTCATTACCTTACCCAATCTTGGCCACCAGTACCTGCATTGCTACTGCACTGGCTTATGGTGCCTGGGCCAGGCCCACACCAGATCCTGCAAGGTTCAGGCTTGTGGGCAGGTTGCAGCTGTGCCCCTGCTGATTGCAATGGAAAACAGGAAAGCCAAGTTGGCTCAACCCCCATATAATCCCAGGAGCAGGCTTAGGCCACCCAGCAGCTGGGACCAATGATTCCTTCCCTAGCAGCAGGACTAGGTCAGCTTTCATCCTGTGAGCTGCCAGCTTCAGTACCAGCTCCCCATATAATAGGCAGTTAGCTATATGGTGTGTCTGTAAGATCACAGATGTACCTGGTGCCCCAAGTCTCTAAAAGGAAGTAAGAAATCAAAGAGGGAAAAAAATCCAGCAGAGCAGGACCCTCTCCTAAAGCACAGTCTCCCCACCACCCATGTTCCTGTTATGAACTGTTTACCTACTCCTTGTGGTGGTCATGGACCCCCAGAAACAGGTTCAGAGGGGTCAGAGATACAGCTCAGTGGCATAAATGCCTGCCTGGCAAGTGCAAGGTCTTGAGTTCAATCCCTAGTGCCTCCAAAAAGAAAAAAAGATACAGGCCCTAGTTTCTTGCCAGGCTAACTGAGGCAGAGCTAGACCGTGTAACTTGAAGACATAGTTTGTTGCTATACTAATAATATATGATACATATCAGGACTGATGCACTTGTTCAGAAACTCCTGCCAGCCTGGTGTGGTAGTGTACACCTGTACTTCCAATACTCAGGCTGAGGCAGGAGCATCTCCATGAGTTCAAGGCCAGCCTGGTCTATATAGTTATTCAAAGTCAACCAGAACTATGTACTCTGGTTGTAGACAGAGAAACTGTCTCAACAACAATAGCAAAAAGCAGCTACCAGGCCCAAGGGTGCCCATCACTGTTGTGCACTTTAGAGAAGAGTGAGGAACAGGTCAAGCAAAGCATCTTCCACAGTGGCACTCCTTTTCTAGAAAGCAGCACAGAAGGATTAGAGCCATGCTGTGCAACTGTAAGTAGGCCAGATGATTGATTCTCCACGCTGGTTGAAGGGTCAGAGAATAGGCGGTTTGGGGAACATTCAGACAGAACAGCCAGTACAAAGGCCCTAAGGTGACCAAATATGGTATGTACAAAGAACAGCAACAAACCCAAGATGGCCGGAATAGGGTAAGCAAGGAAGACAAGATGAGGTAAGGAGTAATGGGGCGCCACTGACAGGATCTTGTTGCATCAAGACACTTAAACTCAGGGGCCTGGGAGATAGCTCGGTAAAATAAGTGCTTCCTTGGCAAGCACAAGGGTCTGAGTTCAGTCCCCGATTCCACCAAAAGAAAAAAAGACTTCAGCTCAAAAAATGTATTTTTCCCCCTGAATTGCTGTTCATGGTATTTGGGGATCTGTCCAATGTTGTGTATTCTCATAGCTCACTCCCTGTGCCCAGGGGTCCCAGAACTTGTAGTTAGGCCTGACCTCTGCCTAGAGGCTCTCTCCAAACCCACAGACTACCCAAGGCAGGGTGTGGTGTCCATAGACCCAGGAGACCACCCTAGCTCTGTCCTTCATGGACTTATCTGTCTTTCCACCCTGTATTGTAGTAAAGACTTTGACTTTAAGTAATAAACACTCGACTTATAGGAGCTCAAATTGTGGAGATATTAGTTCCTCATTGTCACCAAGGTCCTAGCCACCTTTCTCTCACCCTCTGGGTCACTTTTACCTGCCAGCTTAGGGCCTCAAATTTGCAACATAACTGCTGAACCATCCAGCACTACATCCTCCAACCAGGAGCAAAGCCTTGAAGTAAGATACCAGGACAGTAGGAGAGAAGTGTGACGTCTTCCTCAGAGGCCTCCTGTTTCGACTTTTATGTCTCAATGTCCCCACAAAGCCTTATGAGCTTATAGATGGAGCTTTGGGAGGTGACTTGGGTGTGTAATGCCAGCTCAGTGTACTGATGGGTTTATAGCTGGATGCAATCCTGGGAGGTGAAGGCTGGTGGGAGGTCTGTCACTGCACATGGAGTGGAGATACTGCTGCTTGCCTGCCATGGGTGAGCTCTCCTCTGGTGTGCCACCCTGTTTTGGAGCCAGCTGGCTGGCCTGACACTTCTGTACACTGAGCTAAAATAAATCGTTCCTCCTTTCTGTTGTGGGTGCTGGGTACTGTGTCTCAGCAGTGAGGAAACTAATGAAAACACCTCCCCCCTTTAGACCAGTCACAGTGACGGTTGCTTCCACTTACTGTTTTTGTTGTTTTGGTGGGGGAGGCACCAGGAATCAAATGTTTGTTGTTTTGAAACAGTCTCACTGTATAGTTCATGCTGCCCCTGAACTCACTTATGTAGCCCAGGCTGGCCTTGAATTTGTGTCAATCCTCCTGCTTCAGCCTCTGAGTACTGGGATTACAGGTGAGCATCACCATGCCCAGCTCTTCCATTTACTCTACCATCTCTCCCTTCCCAGGCATAGCTGCTGCTGAAACAAAATAGAGTTCTCAAGCAAGAGGGGAGTGTGGTATTTAGAGAGAATTCAGCTTGTTTACTACTCCGCTCTTACACATGGCATGCCTTTTTTTATTTGAGTCTCACTATGTAGTTCAGGCTGGGGTTAAACTCACTATATAGCCCAGGTTGTCCTTGAACTCAGCAATCTTCCCACCCCAACTTCCCAGCTGCTGGAATTACAAGCGTGCACCAACATGCCCATTGCCAAGTACCACACTTTTAGGCCCTAGAAGATTAGACTGTCCAAAAAAATCCAAACCAGATGGTTAGGAAAATCACTGCTGGTGGTGGACTCTGTGTGAATGCAGCTTGTGTTGCCAGGATCATAACAGAAAGGTTTGGGATGGTAATCCTGGCATATTCTAAAGAGAGGCTAACGAAGGAGCCCTTTAGCCAATGGGGGCAGTGGCTAGAGTCTAATCCCAGCATCTACAATTCAAGCCTAGCTTGAACTACACAATGAGATTCTGAAAAACCAAACCAAAGGAATCGGGGAAACCAGGGACCAGGAAAGCTTTTGGGACTGGTACAGTCCCCTAGGACTGCTACTAGAGGGGAGTTCATACCATACCACCTCTAAGAACCCAGAAGAGTAAGTGCAAGCAGAAGCTACAGGCCTGGAAATTATGCAGGTGAGGTGGGGGAGCCAGCACCCTGACCTCATGCTCCAGCTGCAGCACACTTCACTGCCTAGGGCCTACGAAAGCCAGTATACTTGGGAGCCCAGGTGAAGCAGTCCATCTGTCAACAGTAATAAAACCTAGTGGCCCAGGAGACATGGTGGTAGGCACCTTCAAAGGAATAGGAAATGGCTCTCCCCCATCTACGTGTGTGCTCATCCCTCACTGCTCTGACCCTGTGCCCCTCGTCTACTCTTGATGTCCCCTTTACAGAAACTGTCAGGACAACAGCAGATACTGCACTGCCAGGCCAGCATCAGGCACAGCAGACATGGCCACGTGAAATCCAGCAATTGTGAGATGGAGACAGGGCTTAAAGCCTTATTTCACAGGCAAATCAGCTGAGGACTGTGGTTTGCCAAGGCAATCCTCAAGGCTATTTTGTGTTTTAGTGGTATTGAGGATTGAACCCAGAGTCTTTGCACTGATCTGTATCCTCAGCCCCTTTTAATTTTTTGACACGTGCCCAGGAGGGGCTAGCACTTGTGATTCTCCTGCCTCAGCCTCCCAGAATGCTGGGAGTATAGGCATGCACCACTACACCTGGCACCCTCAAGACTTTCTAATCCCCACATGTAGCACTATTTATATGTGTGCCCTCGCTACACTCCATGTTAAGCACTCTGCGAGTGATCTATGGGGATCTTCAACACAAACCATAACATGGAGACTCCTTCCATTTTTCAGATGGAGAAACTAGTTCGGTAAGCAGTGACTTGCCCCAGGTCCTGCAAAGATACAATGGCAAAGCTCCATGTGGACAGCGTTCACATTGCTGCTCTTGCTTCTCCAAATGATCAGTAAGACTGACTCTTGGGGATGTAAAGAAATCTTCCTCTAACTTAGGTGTGGTGGCATGTGTGTAATTCTAGCACTCTATGAGGCTGAGGCAGAAGTCATAAATTCCAGCCCAGCCCAGGCAATAGAACAACTTAGCACTACACTGTTTGAGGATATTAAACTGGAGAGGGGCAGGCCCTAGATTGAAACCCTAGCACCAATAAAAGCAACTAAAAACTATCACTTCCAAGTCTTTGTACTGAATGTTGCCTCCCTGCCTCAAACACCTTCTCCACCTGAACTCTTTCAGGAGTCTTATCCTATCCTTGAACCGCTCTGCTGGATCAAGAGCCTCTGTGGGACCCCAGAGCCCTTCAGGTGTCTTGATCATTCTGGGCTATTATTGCTGTCTCCCCTATGGACTAAAATGTTCTTTTCCAAGGCTGAGCTAAAGCTGGAGCTCAGAGAAGTGTTGAGTGAATGAGAGAAAGCAACTGCATGGAGAGTTCAAAATTCTTAACCACAGGTCAGAGGTCAGACACCGAGAGAAGAACCAGCCAAACTGCTGGGGAGCCCGTGTGTGCCAGATGATCCTGTTTGGTTTCCAGGCTGTGGGAGGGGAGTGGGGTCTCAGGCAGTCACTAGGTGCTGCACTGTTAACACATCAGTTTAAGTATCTGATGAGCTTGAACGGTGCTTTTGATTATATCAGCTTTGGGTATCTGAAGATCAGAGGTAGTCTTACCTGAAGATGGGCACGTGCATTCTCTTGCCCCTCAACTGTCCAATCTGCTGTCCTCCCTACAACCTTTGGAACAGGACAATCACAGCTGCTCCCTTTCCACTTCCTCACACAGCTGCTCTGCTTTGAATAACTAAGCATGCTGATGGATGAATGTCCAATGGTGACTGATTTGCCTGGCAAACAGACCCTCAGGTGTTTCGCCCTGCCAATGCTGGGGCCATGTTTCTTTCCTGTCTCGAAACCCAACAGCTGCCTGAACTCTTGACTTCCACTGAGGGGTCCTAGTGCTTGTGGTTCCCTGGAGGCCAGAGTTCCAAATTCAGGACCCTGGCCTCAGAGAAGCAGGATGAATGGCAGCCCCATGGCAGAGGTAATTGGAGCCAGTGGTCAGCCCACTGAGCTCCTCACAGAATTTGCATGAAGAGAATGAGGCTCCTCCATGGGTTCCCCTCCTTTCCCACCTGGGACAGCTGGCCTAGGGCTGAAGTCTGGCAGCAGGTAGAAGAGCCAGCTCTGTGTGCAGAACCATCTCACCATTGCTGAGGTGATGCCCCGTGTCTTCCTGGTTAGGAGTCGGCGTCCACAGGCAGCCAACTGGGGCCACCTACCTGACCAGCTCCGGGGAGATGCCTATATCCCAGGTGGGCCCCTCACTGGGCCTGGAGGTGTGGGGCAGGAGAGAGGCAAGGAAGGTATCACCTGCCTGGCTTCTTTTTGCAGACTGTAGCAGCCTGGCAGGGCCACGAACACAGCAGTCTTCCGGCCTTGGGGACGCTTGGGCAACGGTGAGTCTGCAGCTGGCCCCCAAGTGCAGGCTGTTTCATCCCTCCTAAATCTTGACCCCTTAGACCTGGGGCTATTGGCACAGGCCCTCCAGCCCGGAGTCCAGTTTCTCTCAGCTGAGAATGCTTCTCTTTCCTTTGTAGTGAGCTGTCACAATCTCAGGTCCTGCATTCCCAGGGTGGGGAGCGTAGGCCCTGCCCCATTATGTCCAGTGGAGCAGAGTAGATTTCCAGCCCAGTGGATGGTGATCTGCTTTTTTGTCTACATTGGACAAGGTGAAAGCAGCAGGCTGGGGACTGAGAACACCTCTCAGAGGGCTTTCTGCTGTGTGTGCATTGGGAGAACAAAGGCACTAGCTGGAATGAGAATGTGCTTAAGGTCATTTCAGTATCTATTAAAACCATGCACTATTCTAGGTACGGGGTGTTTAGGGGAAGGATGACTAACATCACTCCTTTATGGAGTTTATTCCTGGAGGGGGCTAGAAACATACAAAATGAAATTAGGAAACCGTTAAGAAAATGTTGAAGGGTAGTACTTGCTATGGAGAAATACAAGTGTTGGGGTTTCCCACTGAGTGTTGTGGCACATGCTTTAATCCTAACCACTTGGGAGGCTGAGGCAGGAGGATCACATTTGAGGTCAGCCTAGGCTACATAGTTAATTTAAGGCTTGCCTTAACTGCATAGTGAAACTTAAAAAATAAGTGTGCTGTGGTTTCTCAAGTACACAATTAGTCAAAGTCTTCTCTGGCTATGGATACCTCATAAACATTGTAAGAATACTTACTTACAAAGTAGTAAGACTGGGTAGGGTCCAGCAGGAGGGTCTAATTTCTGAATCCCTCTAACAGGCCACACAGGGAACCCTGGCATCTGCTCCCAGGAGCCCTGGGACTCTTGGCTGCCCTCTTTGCCCCAAGGCCTTCCCACTGCAGCGCATGCTAACGCGGCACCTCAAGTGCCACAGCCCAGCACGCCGCCACGTGTGTCGCTGTTGTGGCAAGGGCTTTCATGATGCCTTTGATCTCAAGCGCCATATGAGGACTCACACTGGTGAGGCACAGGAGGGCTTGCTGGGCTTCAGGCAGGGGTGGTTTTGGAATAAAATGGAGGAAGGCGGGCAGAACACAGTTGCGTGCGTGTGTGTGTTGTGTGTGTGTGTGTGTGTATGGGGATGGGGCCAGGATGTAGCCAACAGGAAGCCTGAGCTTTGGTGTGCCTCACACCCCAACAGGTGGGTGTAACACAACACCAAAGGAGGGGCCTGGCAAGGGGTGAAGATGAGTACTGGTTCAAATTCAGTTTCCAGGCTCAAGGATGCTAAGGATCATCCCTCCCTCCCTGCCGCTCTTCCAAGAGGAAGGAAATTCCTGATGAGGCATTGTGGAGAGAGGGGTCTGGCCAATGTTTACACTCTGTGTGGGTAGCAAATGATTGATCATAAAGGGAAGAGACTGATGAGCTTGGAACAGGAACAGTAAATGTAGAAAGAAGGAGAGGAGTCTTTGTCTAGAAGCCACTGTTCTGTTCTGGGCCTGAGGAGATGGCTCAGTAGAATAAGCACTTGCCTGGCAAGAGCAAGGGCCTGAGTTCAACACCCGGTTCCACCAAAAAACAAAAAACAGAAGCCACTGTTCTCTTTGCTCCCCTTCTCTGTACCTTACCTTTGCAGGAATCCGGCCATTCCGCTGTGGAGCTTGTGGGAAAGCTTTTACACAGCGTTGCTCCCTTGAAGCACATCTTGCAAAAGTACATGGGCAGCCAGCCAGCTATGCTTACCGGGAGCGTCGGGAGAAGCTGCATGTGTGTGAGGACTGTGGCTTCACCAGCTCACGCCCAGATGCCTACGCACAGCACCGCACCCTGCATCGTGTTGCCTGAGACTGCACCAGCATTCTACCCATGAGGCAAATAAACACCAGAAACACACGCACAGTACTTGGCATTTATTACACAGGTGGGAAGAGGGACAGATCACTCGGTCCAGCGGTGGCCACAGTGTGGGGCTGTGCATACGTAGTACAAGCGCATGGCATCCTGGCAGAAAAGACACAGGATTAGACAAGGTCTGGACCCAAGACACGATACAGTATGGGATCTTCCACCCAGCAGGACCTCACCCCAAAAGAACAATCAAGGGGTCTTTTTTTCTCAGTAGGCAAGAGTTTAGCTCAGAATTTAGGCAAGGCAGATTCATTCCAATATTGGGCTACCCACCCCGTGGGAAAGGCAAACTCCACCTAAGAAGTTATTCTGCCACCCACCTCTGCACGGGCACTGTGTGATTGGAAGAACACCGCCTCCTTGTGGCCACATCTGAAGGGGATGGCTTAGTTACTAAGACTGTACACATTCTTCCCTCCTCCCCTGGCCTGTGAAGATGAACCATAACCCCTCCCCAAAACAGCGATCCGCTCACTTCTGGCACGGGTGGTCCTCAGTCCGTGGCAATGTGGGGTCCTGGGACACGTCAGCGATTATCTGGGTTAGTTCGCTGCAGGGATGGGGAGGTGAATAATTATGCTTTCCGAGCTTCCCAACACCCTCTCCTCAAAGCCCTGGTCCCATCACTCACTCCACTTCGTGAGTGATTTTGTTGACATAGATGCAGCTGTTGTCGGCTTCCTGCTGGTAATCACAATTTCGGCACTGCAAAAGTGACAGAAAAGGGGTCTGTTCATTAAGAGCCAGGTGTGGTGGGGCAGAGCACTTGGAAGGGTGAGGCAGGGTTACTGCGAATTCAAGGACACCCTGTGTTACAGTCTCAAGCCTAATGTGAACTACACAGAGAGAGACTCTGTCTCAAATCAAAGGGCCGGCCAGATAGCTCAGCGGATTAAAGCGCCTGCAAGCAGGCGCAGGGGCCCGAGATTCGATCCCTGGGCCAGCGGTGGCGGCACCACCCTCAGGGCGCGCTGAGAGGCAACTGAGACTCAGCATGGTGGTGCCGCCTGTAATCCCAGCTCTTGGAAGGCTGTAAACAGGTGGGTCACTACAAATCTGATCTAGTAGTGAGACCCTGAACACCCTGTAGACCCTTCTCTATAAAATAAACAAAAGAGATCCCCAGTGGAACTGGAAGAGAAGTAGGGTGATCTTGGCAAGAGTGATTCGAGATGAGTGGCCTTGCAAATAGACAACAAAGCAGGATCACTAGGGGAATCGTCTAGAAGAGAGTAGGGCACGTCGGGAGTGAACAGGGAGTTTGGGTCATTTACGGATGGGTGGCCATAAAAGGAATGGATGGACGGACAGGATGGAGACTACGGAGGCGCCCCACCACCTCGCGCTCACCGCGTACAGCAGAATACGGTTCTCCTTGTCCTCTTTAGGGTAAAGCATGTTGTTACTGTAAAGAGGGAGAGGCAAGAAATCAAACCTGGCAATCACTCCTTCCTTCCTTTCCACTCCTGTTTCCCTGGCCTTACCATTCTTGGCAGAATCGAATGCCCACGAAGCCCGGCTCGTACGTCCCGTCCGGTTCCATAACTACGCAAGGCCCACAAAGCCTTCTGCGCTTGCTCGGCCGCAGTACAGGTCGCGGCAAGAGTCAAAAAGTCCCTCCTCCAAATCGGGGCAGGGCCGCGCACAAACGATGGCTTGCAGTGGTTTCTGTGTCCGGTCCCTTCGCGCTGTCGTTTGATAGCCTACGGTATTTGCTTCCAATTTCTAGAACTAGCTTCTCCAGTTTTCAGTATGATGGATCTAGTGTATGAGGTGGCAATATTACGTACAACATAATCTATAAAGCGCTAAACGCTAAAAAGAGCCATTTAAGCAGGCTGAGGCTATTGCACATGCGCCGTTTACCCCTCACGAGCTGAGACTGTAACGCTCGGCAGTCCTTCCCGTCCTGTCCTGCCCACCCTTGCTTCTCCCTGCGCCTACTGAAAACCCCGTACGCCAGGAAAGACCTCTTAGGATTGGCTGGATTTATCCAAGAATTATGAAGAGCCCTCTTCCGGGCCTAGAAGAAAGGACGACGGCGATTGGCAGGTCCTTTTAGCAGGAGCGCGCAGATTGGGCAAGCCCGGGACAAGAGGCGGGGCTAATGTCCCAGAAGCAGCGGCGGCTGCTGAGCTGGTGTGAGGTGGCTGTACTTCGCTGCGGGCCGCAGCAGGGAGCTGCGAGATGGAGGTGACGGGGTTGACGGCCCCCACAGTGACCGTTTTCGTCAGCAGTTCCCTCAGTAATTTCCGCAGTGAAAAGCGGTACAGTCGCAGCCTCACGATCGCTGAGTTAAAGGTGTGGCCGTGGGGGTGGGGTCCGGAGGGGCGGGACAAAGAAGAAATAGGAGGCTTCCAGAATGCGGAGGGGGACCTGATAGCGAGATGGTGGGGCCAAGATTATCAGAGGTTGCGGAGACGGTGGATTAAACCTCTTGGGTTGGAGCTAGAGAGAACCAGAGAGTCCAGATAATAGGAGTAGGACCTGGGAGAAATGCGATGTACTTTAGCTAGGTAGGCAGAGCTGAAGCAGGGCCTGCTGGATGTTTAGTGATGGGTCTTTTGGGGGAAACTTTGTTGCCCCAAGGTGTGGAGTTGCACGCAGAGGGTAGGTTCCTGACACGCTTTCTCTTCCTTCCCTTTCCCTGCAGTGTAAACTGGAGTTGCTTGTGGGCAGCCCTGCTTCCTGTATGGAACTGGAACTGTATGGTGCTGACAACAAGTTCTACTGCAAGTTGGAACAGGAGGATGCGCTGCTGGGCTCCTACCCCGTAGATGATGGCTGCCGCATCCATGTGAGGCCACCCTACCTTGGATCCCATACTTCACTCACTCATTTGATTATTCAGCACATATTTTGGTGTGCTTTGCCCGTACGATAGCCAAAATGGCACCTACCTTCATGAAACCTTTTCCCAGTTTAGTGTGGTTAGAGATGTGAGTAGGAAAGGGGAAAGCCTAGAGGACTGAGACTGCTGAGAAAAGATGCCTGACTCGACCTGGCAGTATCAGAAAGAGCATCTTGGAGATAGGGACACTAGGAAGGGCATACTGAGGGGAGGGAAGAGTGTGTACAGGCCGTGAGCTGAGCTATGGTGAGCAGTGAAGCCGGACAGATTGTGAGGAGCCACGACAGAGAACCTCTGTGTACATCAGCTCACGCCATGCCTTCTGTCTTCAGACACCTCTGCCTCCCCTCAGTCTACGCCCGGCCACACTGCTCCTTAGAGATCCTAGGTGAGCTCCACCTCAGGGCCCCTGCATATACTGTATACACTTCTCCTGAGTTCTCTTCACTGTGCCCGCATGGCTTACCCCTTCTTTCCGATCTTTACTTAAGACACCACCTGAGTAACACCTTTACTAGCCTCAATCTAAAATTTTAACCTATCCCTTTTCCTATTTTATTGGTATATTTTAGACTTTTGTCCTCATCTCTTACCACCATCTGACATAATCAGGATTTTTATCTTTGTCTGGCATATCGTCTTTCCCTCTGAATGGAGTGTGAGAAAGGCAGAGTTTCTTCTATTTTGCTATCCTGTCTCCAACACAATGAGACAGTGCGTAGCACAGAGGATCCTTTGTGAATTTACTTTGTTTTTTGCAATGCTTCAGAATGAACCTAGGGTCTTGTGTTTGATAGGCAAGTACTCTACTGTTGAGCCACATCCCAAATAGAATTTACGTTTATTTGTTTTTGAGACAGTCTTTATATAGTCCAGGGTGGCCTTCACCTTACCACGTAGGGCTAGGGAGATGGCTCAGTGGAATAAGTGCTTCCCTGGCAAGTGCAAGGGCCTGAGTTCAATCCCTGGTTCTGCTAAAAAAAAAACCAAACTCACCATGTAGCCCAGGGTGGCTTCAAATTCCCTCTTGCCTCATCTTCCAAGTTCAGGGATCATAGGGGTGCACTATCATACCCTGAAGAACTCCTTTTTTTGTTTTTGAGACAGGGTCTCACTATATGGTTCAGGCTGGCTTGTGCTCACTTTTGTAGACCTCAAGCTGATCTCACAAACTCGTAGCTGATGATCATCCTATCTCAACCTTCTGCATGCTGAGTGGCATGAGTGCTGGGAGGCATGGCTTGCCCTGTTGTGGCTGGGCGTGGTGGTGCGCACCTATAATCCCAGGATTTGGGAGGTTGAGGCAAGAAGATTGCTTCTAGAACAGTCTGGGTGGGCCGGGGAGATGGCTCAGTAGAATAAGTGCTTCCCTGGCAAGCACAGGAGCCTGAGTTCAATCCCCGGTTCCGCCAAAAAAAAAGAACAGTCTGGGTTACAAAGTGAGTTCAAGGCCAATTTGAACTGCACAACAGAGATTCTGTCTCAAAAAAGACCACAAATGGGCTAAGGAGAGAGCTCAGGGTCTAAGCCCCTGCCTGGCAAGTGCCAAGACCTGGGTTCAGTCCCTGGTACCATATGCCACTCTGGCCCTGGGTGCAGAGCTGGCCACTGAAACCAAGAGTGGTGACGCATGCTTGTGATACCAGTACTGGGGAGGCTGAGACAGGAGGATCGTTGAGTCCAAAGTGCAACCCTGTACCAAATAAATAAATAAATAAACTCTTTAAAAAAGAAAAGATCAAAATAAAAAGAATGAACTGTTGCTTGTTTTTTTTTTTCTTTTTTTTTGTGGAACTGGGATTTGAACCCAGGGCTTTGAACTGAGCTTGTCCCCTCCCCATTTTTTCTTTTGAGACAGTTTCAATAAGGTGAAACAGTACTCTTGAACTGCTGACCCTCTTGCTCCAGTCTTCTGAGTGCTTAGATTATACGCATTTGCCACCATACTCAGCTTGTCATAAGAATTTTGACCTTGATTGTTATGACTTCAAGTATCACTGCACTCAAAGAACTGATTCTCTTGCATTTATTCATCTGTGTAATGCCAGGGCTTTAGTAGTGAGCCACATCGGGGAAGTTTTCTGGTTTAGTTCTGTTCATTGTGTGAAGCAGGGATAGCCATATGATCACAGAATGAAACGTAAAGAGATCTGGGAACTCAGAAACTATGTGGGGGTACCTGACCCATCAGTGAGGTCTGGGAAGGCCTCCTGGAGCAGTTGCTGCTTAAGTAGAGACCTGAAGACTAGAGTTAAACTGAAGAGGGAGATGCTGCATGTGCAGACACCCTGAGGCAGGCAGGAGCATGGTGGAGTTGTCGCAAAAGGAAGTAGAAATTGGCAAGAGCTCTGAGCTAGGAGGCCCTTACTGTGACTCAGGTGTCCAGGGGCTCCTCTAGGTGGTGGGCGGGGAGACCAGGGACAGCTGCTGTGATGGTACACAGGACGTGATGAGGCCAGGACCATAGTGGGAGCACGTCAGGACTGCTGGGCCCAGGACTGAAACTTGGGGCTGACAGGGGTGGCCTCAGCCTTGGGATGCAAGTGGGTCAGCCCTGGGTGTTGGGTCTGCAGGTCTCTCAGGTACAGACAGGTCTCTGATGTGCCAGGCCACTCAGGGAAGATTGTCCTGGAGGTGGGACCTCAGGGGATTTTTGTATGTTTCCAGAATTCTGTTTCAGTTTATAAACATCACCTACATTAATTGCTTAGAATAATAACTTCAAAGTTAGAAAAATATGGCTGGGGAGATGGCTCAGTAGAACAAGCACTTCCCTGGCAAGCGCAAGGGCCTGAGTTCAATCCCTGGTTCCACCACCCACCCCACCGCCCCCCAAAAAAGAAAGAAAGATAAATCACTGATACAGAAAATAAAATTTTAGTGATCCCTGACCTAGAGATAAGGGCTCTTTCCCTTTTGCCCTGTTTTCTCAGTGGATTGTGCTTGACACAGTGACCAGGTCTCTTTCCCTCACACCTAGCACAGATCCTAGCAGTGTCACCTATAAAATCCAGAATCATACTCTTCCCACCACCCTGGCCCAGCCTCTGTTCTGTGGGCTCCCCTGTTCTCACCCTTCCCCTACAGCCTGGCCAGAGGGACCCTTGGATAACTTGGGAGCCATCTCTGCATCTCCAGGTGAACTCTGAAGTTTACAGCAAGCTGTCCACTCACCCATGCACCCACAGGCCGCTGCTGCTCCTGCAGAAGGGCCAAGATAACTCTGCCAGAGACCACTGCACCTTCTTTCACTCTCATCCTTCAGGCCTGGGCTCAGATACCATATCCTTTCGGAAGCAGCCCTATCCACTTCTCCATGTTCTTTAGCTTCTTTTCTGTTGGATCTTTCTTCCTAGCTCTTATCATCACCTGGTGTTTAAACAGACCTGTTCATTTGTTTATGACTGGTTTACCTTAGAGCAGGGGTTGTCATTTGTATCCCTAGTGTTTGTTGAAGGCTCCAGTGGTGCTTTGCAGGAACTCTGTAAGCAGTGAACATCTGAATATTGGGGTGGCACCAGACAAGGTGCCCCTGGTCCTAGATAATGGGACCAACCTAGGAGGAGCCAAAGGGCTTACAGGGGCCCAGAGAGCACCGAGGAAGCCTGAGCTCTGTTGATGAGGTTCAGTGACTTTAGGGCCATCAGTGATGTTGATGCCAGTGTGTGGGGGCACTGGAGGATAGATACAGCCTCCAGGGATTGCATGGGGGTGAGAAAGGAGAGCTGGTCAGTGTGGATACCTACCTGTCCTCTGCTGAGCAAGGAGAGAAGCCTGGGTGGTGGGATGTGTCTGTTCCCAACCTGGGGGAGACCCGAGTCTGTAGAGTGCTCTAGTGTACAGCTGTGCCCCGGCATCCCAGGCCTCCCTGGTCAGACCCTGATTCTCTTCCTCTCCCCACAGGTCATTGACCACAGCGGCGCTCACCTGGGGGAATATGAGGATGTGTCCAGGGTGGAGAAATACCAGCTCTCACAAGAAGCCTATGACCAGAGGCAAGGTAGAGAACATGAGGTGGGAGAGATATGGGGTATGTGGGGCCCAGAATGAATGTGCGTGGGTGGAGGGGGCAGATGGGACAAGATGGGTATCACAGGATTGATGGATTGGAAAGGTTGAGTAGAGGGCTTGGGAGGATGGAACAGGCTGGAATGAGGTTGGTGGTGGGGACAGGTGGGGAAACAGGAGTCACTGAGGTAACAGGGCACAGTGGGGTTGGGGGTTGGGAGGTGTGGGCAGGCACCTGGGGCTTGGGAAGGTAGAAGGACTGAAGGGGGCATGGGCTAGGTGGATGGGATTGGGGCCAGAACACCGTAGGACATGGACAAGGCAGTGTGGAGTCAGCGCAGGCCTCTGGGCTCTAATCAGAAAGGTCAGTGGTGGGAAAGATGAGGGGCTTTGGGCACTGGATCAAGGTGAGTGAGAGACTGGAAAGAGACATTTAAGAAGATGGGGAGCCAGTCATGGTAGCAGCACATGGCTAAAATTCCAACACCCAGAGGCTGAAGCAAGATGATCATGACAAGTTCAAGGCTAGCCTGGGCTACATAATGAGTTCAAAGACAGACTGAATTACGTAGATGCCCTGTCTCAAAACAACAGCCAGATGTGGTGGCGCATAGTTATAAGTAATCACAGCACTTTGAAAGGCTGAGACAGGAGGATCACTGTGAGTTTGAGATGAGCCTGGACTACATAGTGAGACCCTGTCTTGAAAAACCAAAACCATACAAAAAGGATGGGGTCATGTGAAGGGCCAGGGGTGGGCAGAATCCATTAGTTTGTGGATTGCAGGGAAGCCCTAGGAGTTCTGGTGAAGAGATAGGAGTTGTGGTGGGAGACTTAAGGGGTTTGGGTGATGGACAGCCCCTTAAGGTTAGCTGTTATTCCATGAGTGTTGGCCCCTCACAGTTGGAATGTTATCTCATAAAGCCAGAGCCACAGCCCCAGAGATCAGGTCTAACCCCATCCCCCACCTGGCCCACAGACACGGTTCGCTCCTTCCTGAAGCGCAGCAAGCTCGGCCGATACAATGAAGAGGAAAGGGCGCAGCAAGAGGCCGAGGCTGCCCAGCAACTCATTGAGGAGAAGGCCTTAGCCAGTACCATTCCTGTGGGCAGCCGATGTGAGGTGCGGGCATCCAAACAGTCCCCTCGCCGGGGCACCATCATGTATGTAGGTATGTGGTCCACAGGACTGCCAGGTCACAAGGGACCTGAGAGGGACACCATTCAGTAGAGCCTTTGACGTGGGCAATGCCAGGGGCCTGGTTCTCAAAGAGATCCCAGGTCTATTACCTGAGAGGACAAGCCAGGGTGTTGGAGCCAGGGAAATGGTAAGCACAGACTTGAGTTTAGTCACTAAAGTCTATAAGTGCAAGCACTGCATATCTGTGTACTCAGCAGGGTGAGGTACAAGTTGCAAGTGCATTTTTTGGAGACAAGGTCTTGCTGTATAATTCAGGCTGGCCTTGAACTCACTGTGCAATCCAGGCTGGCTTTGAACTTGCAGTGATCCTTCTGCGTCAGACTCCTGAGTGCTGAGATCATAGGCACAGGCATGCACCACCATGACCCGCTATTTCTCATTTTTGAAACCAGTTTCCCCAGCCATAGGCAGCCACCAAACTATATTCTAGGGCCAGGGAGATGGCTCAGTGGAATAAGCGCTTGCCTGGTAAGTGCAAGGGCCTGGGTTCAATCCCCAGTTACACAAAACTATCTCAGTCTACCTATCTTTGTTTTGTTTTGTGACAAAGTTTCACTGTGTAGTTTAGGTTGGTCTTAAACTCATGGTAATCCTGCCTCAGCCTCTCCAGTGCTGGGATTACAGCTGTGTGTACACCCCATGATCGGCCTATTCTGGATGTTTCCTGTAAATCAAATCATATCATACATGATCTTGTGACTGCATTCACCTCACAGTTTGTCCATATTGTACACATATCAGCATTTCATTATTATGAGGAACGGGCACCACATTTTATGCAATCAGCGGTGTTGGACATTGCAGTCACTTCCACTGCAATTATGACTATTATGAATGATGCTGTCATAAACATTGTATAGTAGGTTTTTTGTTTTTGTTTTTATGATTTTTTTTTTTGAGATGGGGTTTGGCAGTGTAGTTCATGTTGGCTGTGAACTCACTATGTAGCGCAGGCTGGGCTCAAACTCAAGGCAGGCCTTCTGCCTCAGTCTCCCAAGTGCTGGGATTACAGATGTGTCCCACCATGTCTGGATTGTATAGTAAGTTTTCATGTGGGCATTTTCGTTTCTTCATAAATGGGAGCGGAATCAATGGTTCATGTGGTAGTCTGTGCTTAACCTCTTTTGTGTGTGCGAGGTTGGGAATAGAACCCAGGCCCTTGCACACTAGGCAAGTGCTGTCATTCTGAGCTCCTTTCCCAGTCCTGCTCTTAACCTGCTGAGGAAGCACCAGGCTGTTTTCTACAGCAGCTGTAGGTGCTACATTCCCACAAGCAGCGTACAAGTCCAATTGCTTTGCATCCTAACCAGCAATTATCTGTCACTTTTCCTTTAGTCATTCTAATTGGTATGAAGTGGAACATCATTGTTTGTTTTGAGATGGTGTCTTATTGTGTATTCAGGCTGATATAAAGCTCATGGGGTCCTGTAATCCTCCTGTTTTACCATTTTAACCCCGAGAATATCTGAACTACAGAC
Source organism: Ctenomys sociabilis (assembly GCA_004027165.1). Taxonomy (NCBI): domain Eukaryota; kingdom Metazoa; phylum Chordata; class Mammalia; order Rodentia; family Ctenomyidae; genus Ctenomys; species Ctenomys sociabilis. The sequence goes on along the minus strand of PVKA01008246.1, from coordinate 20,936 downwards.
CTGTATGATTCATTTTTTTTTTTTTTTTCCCATTTGGTACAAGCCCCCTAAGGCTTTTTTTTGTATTTCTTTTTTTTTTTTTGTGGAACCAGGGATTGAATTCAGGCCCTCACACTTGCCAGGGAAATGCTTATTCCACTGAGCCATCTCCCTGGCCCCTTAATTTGTACTTCTTTGATGGCTAATGATTTTGAACATCTTCTTACATCTTCTTGGCCTTGGTACATCTTCTTTAGAAATATCTATTCAGATCTTTTGCCCATTGTCCATTTGGGTTTTCTTTTTTGATGGTGGTTGTACATTATTTGGCTAGGGATTCCCTAACAAAGTACCACACAGGGTGGCTTAAACAATAAATCGATTTTTCACAGTTCTGGAGCTGGAGGTCCAAGGATAGTCCATTGGCAGGTCTGGTTTACCCTAAGGCCTTCTCTGGTAGTGTGGCAATGCCATCTTCCTTAGGTTTTCACAGCGACCTCTGGCTGGTAGTGCTAAGGGGCTGGGGCTGGGGAGCAGGGAGACCAGCCAAGAGGCCACCATCTTGGTGCCAGCAGGAGATGGAAGAGGTCCTAGGTGGAAGCAGCAGAGCAGCAAGGAGTGGTCTGGAAGCACCCAACATGGAGCGAGCTGGGTCCAGAGGTTTCACTGGGATTTCTTTCCTGGGCAGGACTCACAGATTTCAAGCCTGGCTATTGGATTGGTGTCCGCTATGATGAACCATTAGGGAAAAACGATGGCAGGTAATGAGCGTTCCTGCTTCAGGGTGTGGGTGTGGGTGTGGGGTGTATGTGCATCCACAGCTATGCATGTGTATGTGTGCCTGTATGCTGCTGGGTGAGCCTGCCCAGTGGCACAAAGAGTGGGAGTCATGAAGGGGTCCTCTGACCGCTGCACCCCTGCTTGCCCTGCAGTGTGAATGGGAAACGCTACTTCGAATGTCAGGCCAAGTATGGCGCCTTCGTCAAGCCATCAGTTGTGACAGTGGGAGACTTCCCCGAGGAGGACTACGGGCTGGACGAGATGTGATACCCAAGGAAGGCTTCCCTGTTCCAGCTCTTAACTCAGCCGCTCATTGCCCCTCGTTGTGTGTGTGCCCATGGCCATCTCCTGACCCCATTTTAATTTTATTCATCTTTGCCCTGCCATTGTTTTTTTTTTTTTTTTTTAGACTCATACATTAAATGCATCAAAAACCTGGGAAGTACATTGAGGACTCAGTAATTTTAGAAGGGTTGGGGGAGCTGTGTCAATAAAGGTGAAGTAGAAGCCTGGGCAAAGTAGAGGACGGGCAGGTTATTTGTCCTGTAAAGTGATAGTTGGAGGCACAGCAGATTGTGCTTTGTCCATTTCTACTTAGCATAAAGTTTTGCTGTTGTAACAAAGAGACCCAAAATAATATTGAGTTAGGCAAGGTGAAGGCTTACTTTTCTTATGTAAAGTTTCATGCAGTCACCTAGAGCCAGTAGAGTGACCCCCGTGTGTCACAGGTCAGTTTCTTCCTGTCTCATGGCTCCATTTTCCCCTCCGGATTCCCACTTGATCTGCTTTAGCTGCCAGCAAGAAGGGGGAGGGATGAGCTTTGTCGTTAGGGAAGATGTAGACCTCAGAACTTGCTAGCTGACTGGCCAGAACTTTGTCACAGAGCCACATGTAAGGAAACCTGAGAAGTTAAGCTTTTATTTTGGGGTAGCCATGTCCTCAACCAACTAATAGAAGTAAGTTCATGTACTATAGAAGTAGGTGGGAAAAAGGGGGCTAGGGAAATGGCTCAGTAGATTAAGTGCTTGCCTGGCAAGCCCAAAAGTCTGAGTTGAATCCCTGATTCTGCCTGCCAAAAAAAAAAAGTGGGAGGGAAAGGATACTGGAAGTAAATCAGTACTATAGCCCTGCCACACTCTGGATGGGAACTCTTGCCTGTTCTCTTAATAATATTTTTTATTTATTTAGTACAGGGTCACTACACAGATCAGACTTGTAGCAATCCTTCCTGATTTTCAGCCTCCCAAGCACTGGGATTATAGGTACGTGCCACCACACACAGTCTCAGTGCACCCCAGGGGTGGCACTGGCATGACAGGCCCTGGTCATGAACCACCAGCCCTTGTGTCTGCCTAAGCAGGCTCTTTAATTCGGTGAGGTTATCTGGCTGGTCTGTTCTCTTAATATTTTAAAGAAGAAGAAAAACAAAATAGTAGGGTAGCATAAAGCTGTTGCTCATAGCATTATAGGGCCTGACAAGAAGAACACTGTAGCTTCAAGTAAGTCATATAAGTGTGGATCCCAGTCAGACATGGTGGCACCTGCCTGTAATCCCAGCACTTGGGAGGCTGAGGCAGGAGGATTGCTGCAATTTTGGGGCCAGCCTGGGCTACAGTGAGTTCAAGGCCAGCCTAGACTATATAGTGAGGTCCCCATTTCAAAAAACTACAAATCATTAAGTGTGCATGCACCCTGTGTATTCTGAGAAGCCTGAGTAACATAGTCCCTCCTCAGCTCTGAGAAGAGATTCTTAGTAGGAAGTCTTATTTGGGAAACTGCTTAATTGTTACAATTACTTAATTACAACTTATAGAGAAGGGGAAAGCAGCAACGTAAATAGCTGCATTTAAGCATGAGGTGGCAGGTATCATGGCACACACCTGTTATCACAGCACTCAGGCCATGGCAAGATTGGGAATTCAAAGTGGCCTAGGCTACCAGAAATACCCTGTTTTGAAACAATGAAAAAAGAATGAGATGAACTGTGATTGCTGAGAGAAACTGGAGGGAAATGCTCACATCCGTGTGGGGTCTGATGTTTTGTATTCTTAGAACCACACATGAGCATGCTTGAGACACGTATACTCAAATACAGCAAAATACATAATACACAGCTGCACTCTGACATGAGAGGTAGGTCCGCTGCAGAATCTGCACACTGACTTAAGTGGGAGCCTCACATCCACATAGGCACTCAAGACTGACAGACACCCCCAAGGAACAGATGGATGGAACACATCTGTACACTGTCTGCCTACACAATCAGTGAAGTGTACTATGGAAAGAAAAAGCAGTTTATTTAGAAAAGGATGCCAAGGGCTGGGGATGTAGCTCAGCAGAACAGCACCTTCCTAGCAAAAGCAAAGTCATGAGTTCGAGTCCTGGTGCCAAAAAAAGGCTTTGACTCCCTACCAGCATGTGTTGTGTTAGCTTTTTGTTGCTGTGACAAGTACCTGAGGTAAACAAAAGAAATGGGATTTGGGGTATAATTCAGTGAAGAGAGTATTTGCCTACATGCACAAGGCCCTGGGTTTGATCCAAGAACTGAGGAAAAAAGTAAGAAGGAAACTTTGTTTTGGCTCACAGTCTCGGGGTTCTGCCCATGGTCACTTGGCCCTGTTGCTCTCAGGCCTGGGGTGAGGCAGCAGGTCATGGCAGGGAGCGAGAGGTGGAACAAAGCTGTTCATCTCACTGCAGCTGAGAAGCAGGGGAAGACAAGGTGGGCACAGCAGCGCCTTCTTCAAGGGCATCTAGGCCTCACCTAAAAGTTCTGCTGCTCTAAATAGCACCCAGTGGGGCTGGAAGACGGCTCAGTAGAATAAGTGCTTGCCTGATAAATAGCACCCAGGTTGGTTGTCAGGCCTTCAATATAGAGCCTCTGGGAGACATTTAAGACCCAACTCATTCAGTTTTTGAGACAGGATCTCACCATGTAGTTGAGGGTGGCCTCAAATTTGTGGCCATCCTGCCTCAGCCTTCAGGAGCTGGAATCACAAGTGTGTATCGCCATACCCAGCAAGACCCAAACTATAGAAACCCAACAACCTAAGTTCAGCCAGAGACTCCACAACAGAATTAGCTTAGCTACTAAATCAGCACTGAGGACCACATTCTGGTCTCAGAATGTACTGCCTTAGGATGCTCAAAGAAGCAGGGAGAGAGGCTGGGGAGATAGCTCAAAGGCATAAGCACCTGTTTAGCAAGAGCAAGGTCCTGAATTTGATCTGCGGTGCCCCCCCTCCCAAATGTGGGAGGAAGATAATTGTGTGAGCTGAGCAAAGTGGTTTGACCTGTAATCCCCACACTCAGGAGGCTGGGGCAAGACAATTGCTCCAAATTTGAGACCACCTTGGGGTATGTAGTCAGTTCAACACCAGCCTGGACTACATAGCAAGACACTGCCTCTAATAATCATGATAATAACTACATAGCAAGAAACTACCTCCAATGATGATGATGATGGTGATATCAAATAAAAACCTGCCCTGAAAGTGATTACACCTTTCACTTCTCATTTTGTATGAGTGAGAACTCACTCAGGCAACCCCTATACACCCAAAGTGTATCCATGGGCTGTTATTTTTGTTTGTTTTTGTTTTGGTGGAACTGGGGATTGAACTCAGGCCCTTGTGCTTGCCAGGGAAGCTCTTATTCCACTGAGGCATCTCCCCAGCCCAATCCATGGGCTGTTATTAAAAACTCACTATGTAGTCCAGGATGACCTCAAACTCAGTGCAATCCTTCTGCCTCAGCCTCCCAAGTGCAGGGATTTACATGCATGCACCAACATGCCTGGCTAATTTAACCCTTTTGACAATAGTGAACCTTGCTAAATTTTATAAATCCTAAATCAGAGCAGGTGGAAGATAGCAAATGTTCAGCACTTTGTGCACATTTTTTAAACTACTATTTGAGCTCTCTGGGTATATTAGGTCTGGCACTGGGAACACCCATGAATTGGATACACCCTTTGCTTGAATGTTAAAGGCAAAGAAGCACAAGGTCATGAGTTCAATTCCCAGTAACAACAAAGACAACAAGAAATTATTAGGGCTGGGATATAGCTCAGTGGTATAGTACCTGTCTGGCAAGTGCAGGATTCTGAGTTTAGTTCCTTTTACCAAAAATAAAAAATGCTGCCCAAGCACAGTGGTGCATGCCTGTAATCCTAGCACTTGAAGCTGAGCCACAAGAGTTATTGTAAGCTCAAGACCAACCTGGATTACAAAGTGAACTGAAGGCCAGCCTGAGCAGCATAGTGAGACCCTGTCTCAAAAAGACCAAAAAAAGAGGGGAGAACAAACATAATTACCAAACATTTTTCATTATTTTGAGACAGGGTGTGTCACTAGTAGCCCATACTGGCCTCAAACTCCATCCTCTTGCCCCATGTTTGTTTGGTATTTATTTATTTATTTATTTATTTATTTTTGTTTGGTATTTATTTGAAACATTATCTCCCTGTGTAGTGCAGCATAGCCTTGAACTTGTGGGGATCCTCCTGTCTCAACCTCCTGGATACTGGGATTCAAGCAAGTGCCACCATGCCCAGCAAGTTCTTAATATTATATACTGTTACTAATAAGGTTGTGACAGTGGGCAGGGAAGAATAAAATCAGATCAGTCTGGTGATGGTACTTGGGAAGTGATTGTGATGGGAATAACACCTGAACATGGGCCAGGGAGTTGGCTCAGTGCAATAAATGCTTCCTGGAAAGTGCAAGGGCCTGAGTTCAATCCCTGGTTCTGAAAAAAAAAGAAAGAAAAGAATCGCCTGAACAAAAGAGGCAGGGCTTTTCTAGGCCTAAAGTTAATCCCTTTGGTGATTCCCACTGATCAAAAACCTGATTCCTGTACTAAAAAAACTTTATACTGATTTTTATGCCAATTAAGAACCTGGGATAACTGAATTGGTTAAGAGAAGTTAATAGCTTCAATGAGGAAGAACACCTGACTGAAGAGGAACAGCCCAGCTCCAAACACCAGGTCTCCTTGACCATCCAAGTGACTGAACAGGTTTGTATTCCTGCCCTCTAGGTTAAAGTTTCCTAAAGTGGAATAAAGAGGTAGCCAGTGTGGTGGCACATTTCTGTGGCTGAGGCAGGAGTATCCTCACAAGTTTGAGCCAGCCTGCATTACACAGTGAGTTCAAGGCCAGCCTAAACCACATAGTGAACACTTTCAAAAAACACAAAACAGGGTTGAGGAGATAGCTCAGCACTTAAGCACCTGCCTGGCAAGTGCTAGGTCCTGAGTTCAATCCTCCATACCCAAAATAAATAAATAAATTTTTAAAACCACACAAACAAAAAGACCTACTGGGGATGTAGCTTAGTGGGAAGGCCCTGCCTGGAGGCTCAATCCCCAGTGTGGGTGAGGGGAAGATAGTATTTACCCATAGGTAAGTGTTTATTCATTATTAGCTGTAGGTACCAATGTGTATTAAATATTCCAGTTATTGTGCTGACTCATTTAATCCTCACAGTGAGCCTGCCTCCAGTTCTTTACTGCTTTCTCTCCCCAACCCTTTCCACCCTCTTGATGGGTTCAAAATCTATGGAAAGGATTCTCATAGGTTCTCAATACTCCCAAGTCCCTGGAGCCTTAGTCGTCATAAGCACTCAGCAGCACCAGGGGGCAGCGGCGCACAGTTCAGCACATAGGCGCACGCGCGGTGCATTGTGGGGCTTTTGGATTGGGTCAGTGGTTTAAATTTAGTAAGTGAACTTCATTTCCCAGAGAGTTTTGCGGTACTTCCGCCTTCTCTAACTACAGCCCAACTCCCAGAGGCGTGGGGGATTATGGGGAGAGGTTTGTCAGTGAACCCGGCTGAGGGCGATCCTGCGCAGGCCGCCCTCGAGGCCCAATGCGAAGGTCATGCCACAGCTGACGTTCAATGACCTGGCTTGGTCTTTAGTGTGCTAGGCCGCCTCCCTGCCCTGCTTCCAGGCATTTCAATCGGTCACTTTCCCAGTTTAGCTCCTTAGCTTGTAAGCGGGTTTAGGGCACAACATTTTGTCCTTAAAAAAAAAAAGCCTGATGCCTGCCTGTAATCCCAGCACTCAGGAGGCTGAGGCAGGAGGATTGTTGTGAGGTGGAGACCGGCCTGAGCTACAAAGTGAGCTTAAGGGCAGCCTGCACTGCATAGTGAGACCCTGTCTCAAAAAAATGGGTCTGGGTAGATGGCTCAGTGGAATAAGCACTTCCCTGGCAAGCACAAGGCCCTGAGTTCAATCCCTGGTTCTACAAAAATAAAAGCCTACTCCCACACTGAGCTACATTCTCAGCCCTTTTTATTTTTTTCCCTTGAATAAGAATTTGCTAAACTCAAACTAGTCTCAAATTTGCCATGCTCTGGGCTATTTATCTGCGGGTCAGGTACAAGCCCCACACAGGTGACTGCTCCCACACGGAGTTGCATCCCCAACCCAGGAGCACGGGCCTGTGCCACCATAGCCTACCTTTGCCTTTTAGGGCTGAGGAGATGGGTCAGTAGAATAAGTGCTTGCTTGGCAAGCGCAAGGGCCTGAGTTCAATCCCCAGTATTGAGGAAAAAAAAAAAAAAAAAACCTACTAAGGGAATTCAAAAGTAGAACAATATAAAGATCCCCTAAATATCCATGACCCAATTTCAGTAATTTTCAACATGGCCAATCTTGTTTTGTTCTGTGTAGTACTAGAGATTGAACATAGGACTTTTGTCCTGAGATATATCCCCAGGCCACATTTTATTTTGAGACAGATTCTCGCTAAATAGCCCAGGCTAGCTTCACATTTTTGATCCTTATCCTTCAGTCTGGGATTACCACACCAGACTCTGGTGGATTTTTGTTTGTTTGTTTTTAAAAATACATCTTTGCAATAGATAATGATTTCATTCCTCCTGAGGAGTTGGTAGGTACATGCATATAACACATCTTAATTCCTTTTTCATTCCTCTTTTTGGCATCTCTTGGTCCTCTTCCCTTTTGCAAAAGATCTGTCTTCCTATTTTATATTATCTCTTTGTTTTTCTTTATTTATTGAGACAGAGTCTTGGTATGTAGTGCAGGCTGGCCTTGAACTTGCTTATGTAGTCTAGGCTGTCCTCAAATTCACAATGATTCTCGTGCCTCAGTCTCTCAAGTGCTTGGATTACAGGCAGGTGCTATGCATTATCTTTTATTTTGGCCAACGTCATATTATCATCTTTATATTTTGTGTTTCTCCTTCAAGAGATGCCAGATGATATTTATTTGTGTCTTTTTGAGACAGGGTCTCACTGTGCAGTTCAGGCTTGCCTTAAGCTCACTTTGTAGCCCAGGCTGGTCTCGAACTCACAACACTCCTCTTGCCTCAGCTTCCCACGTGCTGGGATTGGAGTGTACCACCCTGCCTGGCATCTTTTGAATATTCCTATTGGTGAATTAACTTGAATTTGGTAAGTTTTATTATATTATACAATGATTACTTAACAGGAAAAAAAATTACAATAAAGTATTTAGTTTTTAATATTTATTGAGCCAGGAATGTAGCTCAGCAGCACAAGTATGGAAAGCATGAGGTCATGAGTTTGATTCCCAGTTACTCCCCCCAAATAAAACAAAACAAAACAAAAAAAGTAATGAGTAGTTAGAATAGACATCAACATTTTCACATCAGCTGTTTACTTGCTGACAAAACATAAAAGATAACATCAACAATAAAAAGCTAAGCAAACTACAATGTAAACACAAAAATCTACATCAGAAATAAGCTGTCTCAACTCTCACACCAAGGTAGTCTTCACACAGGACAACAGTATGCAAGCATCACTTACCCTGATTTGCTTTCCTGTAGTTTGTTGTAAGGCACAGTGGACTTTTTTTAGTTTTCCTGTTCTTGTAGTAGGTCTTTGTGATGCTGTGTCTGCCTGTTCATCTGTCAGCTCACCAGAGTGCTCCATACTTGTTTTGCGTAGTTTCCTGGGCAGAAACATTTTGGTTTTCAGGCTGGGAGTATAGCTCAGTGAAACAGTGCTTGCCTAGCAATTGTGAGGTCATGAGTTTGACTCTCAGTACAAAAAAAAAAAAAAAAAAAAAAATTGAGTTTCCTCTGCTAGTAATGATATCTCTCTTTTTTCAAAATTATCTCTTATGGGGAGATGGCTCAGTGGAATAAGCACTTCCCTGGCAAGCTCAAGGGCCTGAGTTCAATCCTCAGTTCTGCCCCCCCAAAAAAATTATCTCTTATGAGCTCCAGTCCCAGTTCTCTAAGAAAAATTTTCCATGATATTTTGAACTTATTTTCTTTTTTAATGTATTTAGTACAGGGTCTACAGGGTCTCACTACACAGATTGGACTCAGTGATCCTCCTGTTTTCAGCCTCCCAAGTACTGGGATTACAGCACCACCATGCCCAGTCTCAGTCCCCATCTCAGTGCACCCTGAGAGTGGGGCCAGCACAGCACACCAAAGATCAAACCCCAGTCCCTGCATCTGCCAAAGCAGGCACTTTAGTCCACTGATCTGTCTGGCCAGCCCTGAGTTTATTTTCTTTTGTAAGTTATCAAACTATTCTGCTACATGTTTAGCATCTAGTAAAAGATAACCATTCTAATGCTTTGTGCTTCAAGTGATGTCATAGTTGTTGCATAACTCATCAAAAATTAGTTACACTACTCCACCTTTGGTTTTGTTAAAAGTTTCCATCTCAGGCTTCCTTTTATCAAGGCTTCCCAGGCTGCAGATTTAACTCAGGGGTAGAACGCTTGCCTAGCAAGCTGGAAGCTCTTGGGTTAGTCCTCGGCACCAAAAACAAATACACCTCACCTAAAATATCAAGGTTTCCCAATATCATGGTGAAATGTTGACATCAGCAGTACCAATTTCTTTTTGTTTGCCCCATTAGGAAGCCTGTGCTATCTTTCTGAAATCCAAAGATGGTACTGTACATTTCTGTTTTAGAGTGACAACATTTTATTTGGACTTTCTGCTTTGTTCTGTGTACAGTTCCTGTGCTGCTCAATTTGTGCTGTGTTACTAAATCTGACATCATTTTACTGGCATTTCAGCCTTTGTATATTCCACAGCATCTTGTAGCATTTCATCTGTTACAATTTCCAACGCTGAATGGCAGGGCTGGCACTCTGTCCAATAAGTTTCACCCCTGCCAAGACCTTCAGTATATTTTCAGATCTAATTATAACACTCATTGTTCCATTTGGTTCAGGGGCCATTTCACATTTCAACTAGTCAAACATGTACTCTCATTGCTATTTTCTTCTTCACCATTTGAATCAAGGAGATCCGCATTCCCTGTATCTGTATCAGTGGATTTTTGCTCCATTCCGCTGTCATTTGAACTTCAGCTCACGTGGCCAGTGGCAGTCATCACCATCCACCCCCACCACTCTTCTGTTACAAAAGCATACATTTTACCGTAAATGGATTATCTTCATTCACGCATGAATAATCTGATGATTCACTTCTGACCTCCTCCAAAACTTGTAAATCTGGTTTTTCATGTGCCATTATACCCAACTGGGCTCCTCTCACTACAAAAATAAAAAAGTATTTTTAACAAATCCTGAAGGTGGGTCTCTTGAACATGCTCAGGTAAACACACACAAAACCAGTTAGATAGAGCATGAATCTGAGTCCAAATCCCATTGTGACACTTTTGTGCGTGTGCATACTCCTTGCCATTCGCCATGCAAAGTGGGTAAACAGATACGTTAGCTCTTGTATCCCTCAGGGAAAGGTGCTGAGATGCACAGCTGACTACTTTTACACTAAGTACAAATTTAGGGCAGGCCTGACCTGATAGCTCAGGGGATTAAAGCACCTGTTTAGGCAGAGCCCAGCGGCCAGGATTCAATCCTCAGCGCTGTGCCTGCCCCACCCCTATGGCAAGCTGAGATGGTAATTGAGACTGGGCGTGCTGGTGCACCCCTTAATCCCAGCACTTGGGAGGCTGAAAACAGAAGTCCCTGTGTACCCTTAGACACTGCTCTAAATTCATTAAAAATAAAAAAGTACAAATTTAAAGTAGAAAAGAAGGGGAACTACCCACTCGGGGGGGCCCCCCTCCTGTCCCTCTCTTGGACAGGAGCTTTCTTTCTCTCAATAAATCTATTCTGCTCATAAAATAAAGTAGAAAAGTAAGGGATGGGCCCACAGAACTCAGTCTTATGTTTTAAGGATTAAACAGGGTCTCACTGCATAGTTTAGTCTGGCTTTGAACTTATGAAGCTAAGGCTGCTCTGGAACTCAAAGTGATATTTCTGCTTTACTCTCCCAGGTGCTGAATTATAGGTGTGTACCACCACACCCAGCCACCATATAATATTTAAATTGTGTCTCATTTATTTCCTTAACATTGTCTCAAAGTGTATCCATTTTCCTAGAAATGTCTCAAGTTTATCCTTTACAGGAGAGTAATACTCCATTCTATATAAATATACTTTCTTTATCCATTCCTCTTTTTTTTTCCCCATGGAACCGGGATGAACTCATGCCCTTGCGCTTGCCAGGCAAGCACTTACTCTACTGAGCCATCTTCCTGGCCCCACCATTCCTCTGTTGATGGGCATGTTGGCTTCCAAAATTTAGCTGCAACAACGAGTTGAGCACTTTAGACACATGCATTCATGTATAACTATAATAACATGTTATTAACTCTTTCAGGAAGATACCTACGAGGAGGAATAGCTGGGTAAAATGGAATGTCTAATTTCAGGGGGTTTGTTTTGTCTGAAGTCTCTGTACACTAGTGGTTGTATGAGATTACAGTCCTACCAACAATGTAGAAGGGGTTCCTTTTTCCCCATAGCCTCAAAAACTTTTTTTTTTTTTTACTTTTTGAGACAAGGCCTTGCAATGCTGTTCAGGCTGGCCTTGAACTCCCAACCATCCTCCTGCCCCAGCCTTCCAAGTGCTGGGATTACAGGTGTGCACCCAGCTAATGACATTTTTAATTGGATGATGATTGCTATTTAGTGATGATTGCTCTTCTTTCTGGAATAAAATGAAAGCACAGTGTTGTATTAATTTGTAATTCCATAAAGGCTAGAGATGTTGAACACTTTTTCATGTATTTATTGGCCATTTATACTTCTAAGAATTGTTTATTCATTTTAGTTCTACCATATTTTCTCTTGTAGTTTTTCTTTTTCTAGCCCATTTTTAGATTGGGTCTTTCATGTGGGGGTCATCTATTTTTTTTTTTTTTTGAGTGCCTAATATAGTATAGGTATTCTCCAAGGGATAATTTGCAAAATATTTTTTCCTATTCAAAAGTTATTTCTTTGCTGTATTGAGTGACTCTGTAAGCAACTAAGCAAGACCCTTCCTGAAAAAAATATTTTTGTGTGTGTGTTTAAGATACTCCAGGACCAGTACAAGGTCCTGTAAATTTATTTGTGTGTGTATATATATATATATATATATATATATATATATATATATATATATATTTTTTTTTTTTTTTTTTTTTTTTTTTTTTTTTTTTTTTTTTTTTTTTTTTCAGAACCAGGGATTGAGTTCAGGCCCTTGTGCTTGCCAGGGATGCGCTTTTTCCACTAAGCCATCTCCCTGGCCCCTTTCATATTCCAGTGCTTGGCATAGTGGTACATGTCTGCAATCCCAGCATTCAGGAGGCTGAAGGAGGAGGATCACCATGAGTCTAAGGACAGTCTGGGCTACAAAGTGAGCTCAAGGACAGCTTGAACTACACAGTGAGACCCTGTCTCAAAAAGACAAAAACAAAAGATATCCCATCAACTGAACACTAGAAATTCATTTCTCACTCATTCACTCAGCCAGTACTTACTGGCTGGATGATGGAGATGTGATGATTAACAAAACTCACATAGCTCACACCCTTTACATAAACAGAGGGAGACAAGCAATAAAGAAACACTAGACTAACAACATAGCCTTGCCGTACTCACTGGTTGCCAGCTGGACAGACGCAGCCAAAGAGGAGGTAAAAAAAAAAAAAGCCAGAGGGATTGCTGGGAGTGTAGCTCAGTGTGCTCAAGGCCCAGGGTTCAATCCTCAGTATCACAAAACAAAACAAAAGCATGCTTTTCATGGCAAGGTGTGGAGGGCTGTTTTAAAAACTTGACTACCAAGTTGGGATACCCCATAATTAAGATTTGGGGTCTTTCAGATGCGGTACGGACCGGGGATATGGCTCAGTGGAATAAGCACTTCCCTGGCAAACGCAAGGGCCTGAGTTCAATCCCAGGTTGCGTTAAAAAAAAAAAAAAATGTATCAGATGCGGTGCATACCATGACCCCAGCTACTCTGGAGGTGGAAAAAGGATCACAAGTTTGAGACTGGCCTGGGTAATTTAGCAAGATCCTATCTCAGAATTAAGAATTTGGGTTGATGCCACATGCCCATAGTCTGAAATAGATAGGAAATTCAAACTGTCTTCTGCCAGGCATTAAAAAGACTTCAGGTGTGGTACATGCCTGTAATTCCAGCACTCAGGAGGCTGAGGCAGAAAGATCACTGCGAGTTTGAGGCCAACCAGGACAATAGTGAATTCAATGCCAACGTTGACTAAATAGCAAGACCCTGTCTCAAAACTTACAAAAACCCAAACCAAAAAAAAAAAAAAAATGCATATTAACATTTTTATGAAAAATTATTTATTAAAAAGTTCTCCCAGTGTGGTAGTATACACCTATAACTGCAGTACTTGAAAACTGAGACTGGAGGATTGCCATAAATTCAAGGCCAGGCTTGGCTACATAGTGAGTTCAAAGTCAGCCTGAACAGCATAACAGGACTTGTCTCAAAAATAAAGCCGGGCATGGTGGCACATGCCTGTAATCCCAGCACTCAGGAGGCTGAGGCAGGAGGATTGTTGTGAGTTGGAGACCAGCCTGAGCTACAAAGTGAGCTTAAGGCCAGCCTGAACTACATAGTGAGACCCTGTCTCAAAAAAAAAGAAAAAAAATAAAATAAAATAAAAATATTGACACTATTTTATACTTTTAAAGTCTTTTTAATGCCTGGCTTAAGAGAAGACAATATGAATGAAAAACAACTTTCTAGTAGTGTTCTTTTGCTTTCATCTTTTTGAGACAGAGTCTCACTATGTAGTTCAGGTTTCCTTGAGCTCACTTTGTAGCCCAGACTGATCCTCCTGCCTCAGCCTCCTGAATGCTGGAATTGCAGGCATGCACCACCATGCCTAGAACTGGAATATATTGTTTTGGGGCAGGATCTTGCTTAGTCATTCAAACAGGATTTGAACTTGCCATTCTCTTTAAGTGTCATGTGCAACTGTGCCCAACTGAAAATATTTTTAGGGACATAAGAAATTGATGAGGGTGAGTATTAGAGGTACTATGTGTTATGGTTTGTATACAGGTGTCCCCACAAGTCCCCATGCAGTCGAGATGGCTTTTGGAGTTTGTGATTATTGGGTATGGGTGCTGCACCTGCCCTGGGGCAGGTAATTTGCATTACAATGTGAGGCGCAGAGAGCAGTTGGCTAGCTGCTGGAGCTGCTGCCACTCCCTTTGCTCCCTGCTCTTTGCTGCCCCCACGAGCTGCTGCTCTCTGCTGTGTGCCACTGTCTTGGAGCCAGCTGAGTATGGACTGAAACTTCCAGTAACTGTGAGCTAAATAAACCCTTCCTTCCCTAATTTTGAGTGTGGATATTTGTCCCAGCAATGAGAGAAGTGTAACTGAGACAATAGGTTAGGTAGGATTTAATGTTTTTGGTACCAGGAATTGAACTCACAACCTTGTGCTTGCTAGGTAGGCGCTGCACCACTGAGCTATCTCCCTGGCTGGTTAGGTAGATTTTAACACTCTGAAACAGAACTCAAGGGGACCGGGGAAATGGCTCAGTAGAATGAGCGCTTCCCTGGCAAGTGCAAGGGCCTGAGTTCAATCCCTGGTAGAACTCAAGATAACAGTGTATTTAGAATATTATTTCTCCTACTCTGGTGTGGTGGCGCACATGTGCAATTATAGCCCTCCAGTGGCCAATACAAGAGGACTGAAGCAAGTTCAGTGTCAGTTTGGGCTACATAGTGAGTTCAAGGCCAGTCTAAACTACAGTAAGTCCTTGATTTATGAACATTCAAGTTGAGAACTTTCACTGATATGAAGACCTCAAATCAGTAGATGCAAACAAATCAAATAAGTAGGTCACATGTCCGCTGGACACTGTCACCATTGTGTTGTGTATTTCATGTACACTGTAGCAGCATACAGTGGTACAGTGTTCAGAGCCCAGGATGTTCAGAAGGAAGAAGAAAAGCAATATACACTGGACATTTGTGTCCAAGGTATCTAAGACTCACTTTGCTAGGCTTACGAATGAATCCGACTAACAAATGTTCTCCCAGAACAGAATTCCTTTGTAAGCCATGGCTTATTGTATACAGTGAGACCCAATCTGAACTTTTTTTTTTTTCCTTCTCTCACAGCCAAGATAAGCATCACCAGTTCAGGCTGGCAGTGAAGTTTCCTAGCATCAGGGACTCACACTGCTTCAGCTATGTCAGTCACCCTGGCCTGTGTGGTCCAGGATGCTTCCCACTGCACCCGTGTTCCAGCCAGGGACAAGAGGGAGAAGAAATGGATATTCCTTCTGATGCTGCTTAAGAGTAAGCTTTAATGTATGTGCTGCTGAGACTTCATTCTGCAGCACCACAGTATGTCACTCCTTCAAAACAAGTGAACCAAGAGGTGCAGGCATAGCCTTACTAATTTAGTCTACCCTAAAGACCATTTTCTCTTTGGGAACTTTCCAGGGGAGAGTAAATATATAAAAGGAGTGAGGGGTAGACATGAGAAAAAGTAAATAGCACTGAACAAGGTAAGCTTCACATAGCTGGGGAAATAATTCAGCAGACTAAGCACCTGCCTGGCCAGCCCAAGGGCCCAGGTTCAATCCCAGATACTGCATGGTGTCAGAGCCAGCCACCAAAACTGGACATGGTAAATCCCAGTGCTGAGGAGGCTGGAGCAGGAGGATCACTATGAGTCTAAGCTGCATAGTGACATCCTGTACCAAATACATAAATTAAAATAGCTCTTTTGGGTCCTTCTTTTCCAAGGCGATGAAAAAAAGAAGGCACAATGGAATGGTTGTGCCAAAAAGGGCAGCAGTCATGTGCAGCCATTTGCTGCATGAACTGCGCCTGGTGCGTACCATAAAAAGTCTGTCATTCAGAACACAGGGAAGGCTGCCATTGTCAGGGACATGAGTGTCTTCGACGGTTTTGTGCGTCCCAAGTTGTATGTGAAGCTGCGTTACTGTGTGAGTGGTACCCTCCAGAGCAAAGTCGTCAGAAATCGGTCTCTTGAAGCCCGCAAGGACCAAATACCTCCACCCTGAGTTAGGCCTGCTGGTGCTGCCCCACGACCTCCACCAAAGCCCATAGAAGGAGAGCTGGGTCTCTTTTTTTTTTTCTTTACCAGGGATTGAATTCAGGGCCTTGCGCTTGCCAGGCTAGTGCTTATTCTACTGAGCTATCTCCCGAGTCCAAAGAGCTGGGTCTTAATGGGTAGAAGAAAACTCTTGAGAAATAATAAATTGAATGTTATACTTTAAAAAAATAAATGAATAATTAACTAAAGCAAAGAGCTTCACAGTCTAGTGAAGAAAACAGAAACCAGACTAATAAATGTTATAATCAGGGCCTGTAAGGTAAAAGAATACAGGACAGGTAACTGATAGAATTACTTTAGAAAATTTAACTAAGGAGTCAAATGGAAAAGTGTGGGAGATAGATTCATGCACTAGAGAAACAAAGAACTGAGCCGAGAGGCTAGAGCTGAGTGGCTAGATCCCACTGCAGCATCCTCTGCAAGGGCCGCCGGAGGCCTAGAGCTCATGACAACACCTCATGCGAGTATGTATCAAGGAGCAGCCTTAGGGCTGGGGAGATGGCTCAGTGGAATAAGTGCTTCTTTGCCAAGCACAAAGGCCTGAGTTCAATCCCTGGTTCTGCCAAAACAAACAAACAAACAAACAAACAAAAAAAAAAAAAAAAAAAAAAAGGAGCAGCCTTGGGAAGCTAGAAAGTCCTCCCCAGCAGGACAAAGGATCTGTGCCAGAAGGCTGAGGGATCTGCACTGGAGCCAGGAAACAATGTTCAAGATAAGGACTAGAGCTGCCCAGAAAACAGCCGCAGGCATTCTGACTTCCTTCAGTGATGAGAACAGTGAGTTCATACTGGGAAAGCCAGTGCAACAAAATTTTCCGGGAGATTCAACAGTGTACCATCTTCCCCACCAGAGCCAGGAAATATTGCTCAAGGTAAGGATCAGAGCTCCCCAAAGTGAACCTCCTTGCCATCCTCAGAAAGCCAACTCAACCCACCTCTCCAGGAGAACCAACAGCACCCCACCTTCTCCTCCAGTTCTCTCTTTATGCTGTTGGCAACAATCCTCAGATGGGCCCTCCACACCCACCATCCTGCTGATTCAGTTCAGCTGGTTGTTACAAGCAAGCCACCAGTTGTCAACTAACCACGATAAATACACTACATAAACCAGGCATGTACCACCATGCCTGTCTAACACTCCGAGAGGCTGAGGCAGGAGACCTGGAAGTTTGAGCCCAGTCTGGGCAATTTGTGGTTCAGTGAGACCCTCTCTCAAAACAAAACAAAACAAAAAAAAGAGTTGGGGGATGTAGTTCTATTTCTGAAGACCCTGAGTTCAAATCCAGTATCACAAAGCAACAAGTAAACCATACATAACTATCAGGTGTTGAATGAAAAGAGCATTCAGCATGTGGGGTGGGGATTAAGTCAGAGATCTGAATGGCCTTTCCCGAGACATTAGGTGGACAGATATGAGCATCACGGAGGTATGGCTTTGGGCTTTTAAGGACACTGCATGCTACACAGCCTCCTTGTCACATCCAGGTTCAGTTGGGAACATCCAGATCAAGCTGCTTGGAGAGCTTCACCCATTCTCCACAGGATGGAAGTGAGGACAGAGTGGTGACAGGACTGATCAGCAGAGACTAGGTGGCTGAGGTGAGGAAAAAATTTGTTTGGAAGCACAGTTTTGTTGTGCAGTCCAAGCCAGCCATCCAACTGCCTCAGTCTCGTGAGCGCTGGGATTACAGGCGTGTGCTACCATGCCAGGCTACAAGCAGTTCTGAGTATGAAACTGGCAGTGTCACTGAACTTTGGATGGGTGTGGAGGCAAGGACTCCCTAGAAAAGGAGACTTCTGAGCTCAAATGAAAGCCTGTGTAAATACACAACTGAATAAAAAACAACAACAAAAAAGGAAGCGCGTTCCAGACAGAGGGTACAGTTCACTCAAAGACCCAGCAGCGAGTGAGCCTGGAGGCAGGACAGAGAACTGAAGCTGCTCAGTCTAGCAGGGAGGGTGTGGCAAGCAAGGAATCCAGTTGAGTCACCACCAAGAGATTTATCATCAGCCAAGCCCAGGTTCAGTCCTGGCCCTGTCACCTTTTGTGACCCTCATGTTCAACTTCTTTCCTGCTACATCTTGCCTCATTCACAAGACTTGAGTTGCACCTTCTTGGCCTGAACCCAGCAAGCCCTGAGGAAGGATTCTACTACTGCAGCTTTGTCTGTTAGCATTTCATTATTTTCCCTATTACCATATTAATTCTTGGACAGTCATTGCTTGAGGGTGGTGGTTAAGGGTTAGGGAGCCTGGCTGCCCGAATTTAACCTCAGAATTAGTTTACATTTCTATAAAATGGGGAATAATAAGTGGCATATATCTCATTGGGCTGCCATGAGAATAAGTCAGCTAACATATTTGAAACGTTCGGGAGATGGTTTGGCAGTTGTTTTTGTCATTATTACTTAATGGTGGAGCCCATAAAAAGGACTGGGCACTCACAGGTTGGAGGACAAATAAAAGGATCTAAAAGCAGCTTCAGCTGTGGTTTCCCTCTGTCTCCTTTCTCCCTCTTCAGGGACATCAGGGACCAGTGTAGTCCCTGCACCGTGGGAGGCTCAAGCAAGATAATCGCAAGGTTGATTATCTTGGGCAATTTAGCGAGACTCTGTCATTCATTAGTAATAAAGGGACCTGGTATGTGGCTCAGTGGTGTACGTGCACGCCGGCAATCCCAACACGTGGGCGGCTGAAGCAGGAATATCATCATGAGTTCGAGCCACCCGGGGCTACACAGCGACTTTAAAGCTATTGCAAATTTATAGTGAACCCTATCTCAAAAAAACTTATCTAAGTAAAAAAACAAAACCATACTAAAAACAGGCCTAAGTCCAAGGACTCTTCCTGCATCCAGGGTTCTCTTTAGAGACTGAGCGACACTTTATAATCATTCAAGGAAAAAAAATATCCCAAGCCCTGACATGGCGGGAGATGCAGGGTAAGGGATGCGGTGTTAGATGGCACAGGATGACCTTCGTTCGACACCCACGGGCTGCTGCAGGGCTACGCAAATCCAGCCTGAGTAGCCTCAGTCCCGGCCGCAAACGCGGATGTGTGTGCCCAATTGTGGACCAAACGGAACTCGCGCCCTCTAGCTGCTGCTTACGTGAACAAGACTCGAAGGGCGGATTGTTGAGTCCTTTTGGGGCGGACTAAAAACTGCCAACTGAGACCTGGTGGAGCCAGGTTTCTGCAACACAGGTCACGCTCCAGGGATCCGAGCTCACTCTGAGAGGTCCCGGGAAGCCCTAGCGTAGCCACTAAACCTGGGCGGGGCTCGAACCTCCTCCGGCGCCGGAAACGTTCGGGGCGGAGCCGCTGCGCCCGGACCCGTTACGTAGGGCGAGGCCGTCGCGCGCACGCGCAGTTCGTAGTTCGACTCCGGTTCTAGGACCGCGCGGATGACAAGAGGGGCGCCTCGCGGGGTCTAATCCCGGAGCTGCAGCCTGAGTCACGGCCCCGCCCTCCGGAGCCGGACGCTGCGGGAGGCCCGGGAGCTGCAGACCGCGGGACAGCAGGACAGCGGAGCAGCCGGCCGCGGGACGCACGAGCGAGGCGGTGAGCGCCCAGCCCATACTTCCTTGCACCCGCAACCCCCATACTTAGCGAGACCCTACAGTTCTGGTCTCTGGGATTCTCCGAGAACCGGAACCCCAGGCCTGTACAACTCGTCCCATCTCGGGGCCTCCTCCCAGCCTTCAGTCATGATTTGAAGTGAAAGCTCTCATAGATCTGAAGCACATCCTGTAAATTCTTTCTTGAGGTACTTAGAACCACGGACCCTAGATCCATGCCCCCACTTCTTGTGGGAACCTGGGCTTTCGGAGCCTCGATTTTACTTTTTTTTTTTTTTTTTGGTGGAACCAGGGATTGAACTCAGGCTCTTGAGCTTGCCAGGGAAGCGCTTATCCCACTGAGCTATCTCCCCGGCCCCAAGGAGCCTCGATTTTAGCCCATTGCTGAGCCGTGCCTAAATGTTGAAATCCACACCCAGAACTTCCTAAACCCCGCCCTGGGGCTTTCTGGCCGAAATCTCTTATCCAAGCCCTCAACCTATTAAAGACCCCTTCGTTCTGTGCCGGAGCTCTGGAGCGCAGATTCGAGCGCCTCGACACTGAGTACTCCTGACGCCAAATGGCACCCCATCAGGAGAACCCCACATCTGTGCCTCCGTCTGCCCCTTTCCCCCTTGTATGGGGGATTGAAACCAGAACTGTTGCACCACGCTAGAACGCCAGACCCCTATCCCTCCCCATTTTTAAAACAAGTTGTCACTAAATTGCTCATCCTGGGCTCAAACTTGCGATCCTCTTGCCTCAGTCATCTAAAGTAATAGATACAGTCATGCTCAACCATGCTTCTATCCTTATCCTTAACGATGCTTGTGCCTGCACTTAATCCAGAGTTACTTAAATCTGATGGGTACCTTTTAGTCCCCTAGGGGGTAGGGACTCAAACCCGATCTTAAGTTCCTGTCCAACCTACCCTAGCACAACCTTTCTGTCCGAAGCCTTAGATCCCCTAGTCCTAAGCACCTGCTCCTTTCCAAGGCCTCATAATCTTCTTCTGAATCCAGCCCCCGGAAATGCATATTTTTGCTGGTGGGAGTGGGCTCAGGGTGAGGCAGCTGTCTAAACCCTTCTCCCCCTTGCAGGATCCAGCCATGTTCCTGGTTAACTCGTTCTTGAAGGGCGGTGGCGGCGGGGGTGGCGGCGGCGGCCTGGGTGGGGGCCTGGGCGATGTCATCGGAGGATTCCTCGGCGGGGGCGGCGGCGGCGGCGGCGGTGGTG